>CABEEJ010001061.1:55953-107872 GCA_901482245.1 Timema douglasi | reverse complement strand
CCCCCCCCATTATTATTTTCAACACACATATTGAAGAATCATCATAGACTCTGCCATAAAATATGAGTGACTATCGACATTTTTATGAGGAATAAACTAAATTTTCAAAATAAAATATAGCCTATGTTACTCGCTGATAATGTAGCTTTATATTGGTGAAAGAATTTTTAAAATCGGTCCAGTAGTTTTTGAGTTTATCCATTACAAACAAAAAAACAAATCTTTCCTCTTTGTAATATTAGTATATATGGGTGAATTCAAGGGGCCTATTAATAGCTTTATTTGTTCCTAGAGTTAAATTTACGAAGAATTTTTTTCTAACAATGTAACAATTCTTCTAGTCACCCTTTTCTTGATAAAGACGCAAATTTGCCCTATTTTTATCTATTTATTTATAAAGTATATTATACTCGAAGAAATGTGTAATTGTTATGTTGTGATCACTAATTTGAATCAAGGAATTTGTAAAAAAGTCGTTTGATCCAGTGTTTGCCTACTGGTGGTCCGCGAACTGACACCGGTCCGTGAACTTGTTATGTCGGTCTGCAAGGACCGTAGTTTTATTTGTAGTTTAAAAACGCGTATGAAATTTACTAATACTTATATTTTCTGTTAATCGATTCTATTTTTTAATGGGTTGAATTAAAGTTTTCTTTGTTTCATTAGTGTCAAAGACCCACTTCGGTGGCCGCATGAGCTAAGGCGTCACTCTCGTAAAAGACTGAACTGCCGATGAAATAGGTTCAAATCCAGGTTGGGTGTGCTAAGGGTTTGATTTAAAAAAACTGTTATCAAATATACCTACACGCAAATGTTTGTACACTTCACCAAATTAAACCTGGCTTATCTCTAAAACACTAGAGTAATTATTAAATAAGCGCATAAACCGATTGGGTGATGAGACGTGGTGCTTAAAAAAAATGTCAAACAAATAAGTATTCTTGAGATTCTCCTACTCTTACACCTCAATTACATATATTCATGGTTTGTTGCGTTGCTCAGCTGTAAAATATTATTATTAGCACCGCGTCTTACTACCCGTTCGGGTTATACGCACTTACGCTAACGTGTAATGGTAGGGTGATTGTGAGATGAAATGGAAGACCTACAGTTTAACGTGGAATCCGAACCACGGTGGAGGCCTGGCATTCCTCACATTCACAAGATGTCTTGTCAGAGGTGAAGGAAGGGTTTGGTAATCAGATAAATCTGTGCCGGGACCGAGTATTGAACCCCGGCCGCCAGCAAAGAAGTCTGACACCTTACCCCTAGACCACCAGGTCACCTTAGCTGTAAAATAGAACTGAAAATAGAACAGTAATCAATGTGTTGATAAGCTTAAATCGTTTATAATTGTTTCACAAATTTCACATTAATTACAAAGAATATAATATGTGAGAATCAGTAAAACTTTATAAATAGGAATATTTTTTGATATAAAGTCTTTAATATAGATTTAACTAAAATTATTCTAGTTTTGGAAAAATCTGTGCACGTTCCTGATCCTTGTATCTTGCCGGTCCTTCATATGGAACAAATAACGTTGTTGACTCGTTAATTGGAAAAGTTTGGGAGCCACTGGCTTAAACCACATTATAAAATATTAATTATTGGCACGAGGGAGTTAGTGAAATAATTATTTTCGTCTCTTTTACTTCCTTATATAAAGATAAACCATTGTAATTAGGAAAATTTTCTACCTCTAAAATGTGTTTTTATACTGACGTTTTATGTGCATCAAAACTCAAAAAATTTCCCCTTATTTTTTTATCTGCAATTTTTAGTTAGACCTACTACCTGTTCAGGGTATACGCATATATGATAGATACTTTAAAGGAATAAGGATAAGTAGGGAATAATTATAGTGGTAATATAACCTCACTTGCTTGGGGGGTTAGTGAGAAATCATTTAGGGAAAACCACCCTCAGTGGACCCGACCAGACTCGAGCCCCAATCTCCCCGTCATACGAGATTGACACTTTAGACCGTTCAGCCACTGAAGTTACTCCTTACTTTATCGGTTTGTCCACATTTCTGTCTGCCCTACGCATTTCGATGTTTTTTGTTTGAACTTTATATTTTTAGGTTTTATAGACACACCTTGCGGCCTTATCTTGAATTTTAATCAAATCCAAAGACTATAGGTAATTTAGTAATGACTGAGCTTATAAAAACGAATAATTGTTCTAAAATGTCTTTAGAAATTTGTTCAAAACCGACAAATAAAAAATCTGTCATATTATTATCAAAACAATACGTTTGATTTTCTGAGGAAAACTTACTAAGGTTGAAGAGTAGGGAACACGTGTTGAGGGCAGTGTTTTTTGTAGTATTCATAGTAAAACATTATATTTGTTTATGCCAAAATAAATAAGTAAATTCTCTAGTAGAAATATAGAGTCTAATTTTCTTCACATGGTGATATCAGTTTTTGAATATTTTTCACTATCATAGGAGCATTAGATGAGGATGTTTTTAAATGAAGAGAAATAGCTATCATTAAATTTCAGGAGATCTTTGATGGCTATTCAAGAAATGTTGAAGTCACTATGTGAAGAAAATTATTTGATTTATTTTTACAAAAAAAAGTTTTGATATATTTATATTTAGCACCGCGTCTTACTACCCGTTCGGGTTATACACTTATGTACTAATTACGCTAATGGATTAGGAATTGGGAAGGGTGAATTAGAGGAAGTGAACCCGCATTTGCATGGAGGGAGAGTGGAAAACCATTTAGGAACCACCCCCAGTTCACCCGACCGAAATTCGAACCTCGATCTCCCCATCCTCAGCAGTCGAGTTCAACACGACTAGCGCGTTAGCCAACTACGCCACCGAGGCGGGTATGTTTTGATATAAAAACTGCTATAACATTGATATATCTCTCGTTTCCCCTTCCATCTCACGTTAGGGGCTAGTGTAGTGATGACGTTTTATGAGTGTAATTATTTAAGATCATATTGATATTTTTGTCCCAGGCTCCACCTCCGGTGGTGACGTGGAACCTCACTCCTAGTATGGGTCACTCTTACAAATGCCGCGAGGCTGAACTAGTGCCCATCCCACGTTACTGTCTACGAACAGTCGAGAAGGTTGGCATCTGCCACAATGGAGAGGTCAGTGAGACGAGCTGCTTCGAGAACAAAGTGCTCGAAACAATAGGGCGTTCTTTTTAAGTGCTCAAGCCCATAATAATTTCAAGGTTAACAAGGAGCTAGTTGTGAAACGATTATTACTTTATTTACATTAACAAGGCTAGGGTAAGTCCATGGATTTGTATGATTGTAATTTATAAAAATCCTAGCTACCCCTCTGTAGACTACAGATCAGAGTTCCCGGTTTCATTCCCCGGTGCTTCCAGATTTTCTGTGAAGTTATGGGTCTAGAAAAGAAACTTGGCCTCGTGAAGACAAACTATGAGATACTTGAATTGAAAAATAGTGGCTTTGGCATATAAAACTGGGATTAACGTCCAGTGAGTTAATTGTTCTGATCACATAACACCCTCTATTCTTAGAATTTGGCGCTATCTTTGCCAACAAACGGCAGCCACTCACTATGGCTTGATTGAAGGCAGACGCCTCCGAGTTATAAAAATCCTCCCACGTGTGAGGTTAAATATAATGAGCTTTGAACAGGGGATCAGAGATGGGTTAGTGGTAGCGAACTATCCCCCTTACCTATGGGATACATTTTATTCCCTCTGGATTTATTTCCCTCCCCAATGGTATTCTATAAAATAAGCTGATATTGTGCTCAAAATAATATTATCTAAGAACAGTAATTTATATATGGATAAATATGTCCACTATCATTGCCTTGATACTTAAAATTAATCCTAACTTTAAGAAGATACATTAGTCTATTTAGATTTCATCCCACCCAGAGGTTGTATCTTTTATCAACTCCCTCTAGGTTACGCTGTGTGAAACGGAGGGTCTGGAGGACATAGTTCCCGAGGCTGGCCGCATGGTGGCAGTGAGGACGACCACTCACAAGACGCCCGACGCCGGAGACGCGCTCAGAGAGGTCCGCTTCCTGGCGAACCTGAGCGACCCCAACGTGGCGCGAGTGCTAGGGGTGTGCACGGCGGAACAACCCCCTTGGGTCGTGATCGAGTACCCGGACATGGGAGACCTGGCCCACTACTTACAATACAGGGTCCCCAAGATGGCGTCTATACGGCCCTCGACTAACCTGCAGGCCTTGAGGTTTGGGTTAATCAGCACGATTTTGTGCTGTCCTTAGTTTGTAACATTTGTCATTGTCCCTCGCTTCCCATTCATCCTCAATACATGGTGTACTAAAAGATATGTGTAATAGTTAAACTATTTTTATCTCCTGTTATTTATAATCCTTATATAAACAAACACTATGGGCTCTCTTTTATTTTACTGTTTTTTTCCCATAATTAGGATGATAGCTACTGATTAAAATAACATTAACCTTACTGATGATTACAAGTTTTCAAACGGGTCTAATCTGGAAGTATATTTACCTTAAACACTAGTTATCTTAAACATGTCACCCAAGGCCATGCTATGGGGACTTATATAGTGTGCTCAAACTCCCCTAAAGTGATATTATTATTATTATTATTATTATCATCATCATCATCGCGTCTTACTACCCGTTCGGGTTATAAGCACTTACGCTAATGTGTAATGGTAGGGTGATTGTGAGATGAAATGAAGGACCTACAGTTTAACGTGGAATATCCGAACCACGGTGGAGGCCTGGCATTCCTCACATTCACAAGATGTCTTGTCAGAGGTGAAGGAAGGGTTTGGTAATCAGATAAATCTTTGCCGGGACCGAGGATTGAACCCCGGCCGCTAAAGTGATGTTAGTAATATAATAAAAATTATTAATTACTACTAAATTATATGGTTCATAGATAATTAGAGTCTTAGAAAAAAAAATTAAAATACTCAGGGATTCAACTTTATTTTGTATTTATTTTTTATTTTAAAATATTTAAACGGTGATTCGAGCCCACCTCAGTAGTCTAATGGTATCTAAGGCAACACTCTAGCTGTATACTGGACTACCAAAGAATGGGAGGTAAGATCTCAAATTGCGGTCCAGTGTATTTGAGGTTTATTTATTCCTAAGTTGTTTATCACTCTTCCTCCACGCAAATACAGATACCATACCTCTAAATTCTACCTTCTTCATCACTACAAAATTAGTTATTAATATACTGGTGACTACTTATTATCTGACAAAACATTGTGGTGTTGCAGGGGACATCCAAATAAACTTTTTTTTTGTCACGTAACCATGGGTCGGAAGTACTACTAAGTAACTATGTATATACTAGTATTACTATCAAAGTGATATTTTTTTTGTCTAAGCGTATAAATATTATAATAAGTCTCATGTGTAGCGTTAAAAGGCTACTGCTGACCAGCATGTTGAGTTTGGAACTGGGGAAGAAACTGATGAAATGCTACGATTGGAGCATCGCGCTGTACGGAGCAGAAACTAGGACTCTTAAGAAGATGGAAAAGAAACACGTTGAGAGCTTTGAAATGTGGAGTTGGGGAAGGTTTGAGAAGATCAGGAGGAAATACAGGGTGACAAATGAACAAGTCCCAAAAGGGGTGGGTGAAAAGAAAACCATTTTGGATGTGATTCTTCGGTACAAAGTAAACTGGATCAGATACATCGTTAGGAGGAACTGTCTCCTGCATGACGTCATAGAAGGCAAGGTTGAGGGAAAGAGGACCCTAGCAAGGAGGAGGATTCAAATATTAGATGACTTGAGGGAAAGAAGGAAATGCTAGGAGTTCAAGTAGGAGGCAGAGGATAGGACGCATTGGTGGTCTAAGTTCACTGACAAAAGTAATGGCTATGTCGTAAGACTGAACATCTAATTATATTAATAATAGTAAAAGAAAGAACCTCCTACTCTTGGCTTCTTTACACAAAATAATTATTATTGGAGATCCCCTAATTCTCCACAAAGTTTGGTCAGAGTTCATGTATATCCTGTTTATGTTGTATAATAGCCTAAACGCGTAGTGAAACTAAGTTGAATAAACTAGGAATTTATTATCTAAAAAAAGGTTCCTTGCCCAATAATTTGGGAGATTTAACGAACAAAATACCTCCTCTCTTATTCTTAAAAAATACTTAGTAAGGTGCTGATATCAATAATCCAAGAACTAAAAGTGTTATAAGATTGTTTTAACATAATTTCATGTACCATAGTATCTTAACCTTAATATGTTGATATTTTAATATTTTTTAAATACCTACTTTAATTTTATATAGGCTATTTAGTAAGGGTGAGCGAAATCTACGTTCTCACTTAGAAGTGAACCTCGGATATATAAAATATTCTCGAAGCCGAATCAATACTTGAATATTTTTTGTTAATTGTTTTATGTTTGAAAAATATTATGCTGCACTTAATTTTATAACGTTATGATCCAAAATCACTTATAAAAATGTTGTTGCACAATTTTTGGGAATGTTTCAGTTTAATCTGATAAATCAAATTACTATCTCAACATCCAATTGAATTACTTCCATTTTTTTTTTCAGATGATTATTAATTTGCAACAGCTAAGAATGGTATTAATTAAACATGAATGGTTTTTTTTTTAGATGTCAATATTTTTACTGTTGAACTTCATATATTTTTTAATCAAAGTAGAAGCTAATTTATTTTCCATTGTGTCAAGCATAAGTTTTTTTATCTTAACACACCCATTTTTTAATTTAAATTTTTGGTTAATTTTACACTGTAAGTTTCTACAGTTGATTTACATGTTTATATTTAAATATTTAATAATATTGTATTCTAAATGTGTTCGCAGCTATGGGTGCCTTATATTTATGGCAACACAGATTGCTTCAGGAATGAAGTACTTGGAGTCGAAGAATGTGACGCACAGAGATCTAGCAGCAAGGTAATTCTTGGGCGACAGTGAAATCTCGTAATATTTCATCGTTGTTTCGGCTAAGGGTCTTGAAATGATTCTCGAAGCTAATTCAGGGCAACGGCACACAAGTACCAGCTAATCTTATCACCAAATGGGCTGCGAGGGAGGTAGCCCAAACACGTGTAAATAAATAAATCTAATTAAGTGTAAAATCAAATTATTAGAGACTGTATGTATGAACTATAATCCAACACCTTAGCTCAGTCAGCAGCGTGTCTGTCAACTGAGCTGAGGGTCCCGGCGTTGATTCCCAGCATGACTGAAACATTGATCATTGTTGAAATATGGACTAACCCTTTCACAGTAATGAACTAACAACCGGGGACTGGATTTTGTCTGTTCTAGTCTTAAGTTATATTATAATGTATATTAAGGTAGCTTAGAAAGTTTGTAATGGTGAAAATATGGATTGAAAAAAAAAATTACCTGGACCATAGGCTCGAAACAGATACGGATGTACAAATAAATGGTACGGAGCCCTGCGCGGACTTTCTCACTCGATAGTTTAAAATTTGAGGTATTTATTCAAAATTCGTAATATAATATACACTAGTGAACCAGAGAAAAAATTGCGCTAGACATACGTAAAACATTTTGAAACTCACGGTTTTAAATTTTATAATTCTTATTTTTTTAAATTAACGTCTTCATTTGTATATTTGGACCAATAAAAAATATCGATATTGGGTCCCCAAGGGTCAATACTTTGTATTAAAATTTTGACTTCCTGCTAAAAAAAAAATTGCATTTTATCAGGGGATGCATATCTTAAGGTTATCGCATTGCTACTAAAGTTCTCTTTTATAAATTTTGACCATTAAAATATGTAATTATTGACTATTGAGTCTAAAATGAGAGATATAGATAATTGATTTACCAAGGGCGTATTCTGGATGGGGAATGGGGGAGGGGGGGAGAGCCTTAAAGAAATTAAACCGATTAAATCAATGTTAAAGTCGCTACTAATTGTATTGGCACGTAATACTATCTTACTAACCAGATTACATTTTCTAAATTGTTATTGATAATATTATTAAATTATTAATATACGGTAATTACTATAAATACGTAAGATAATCACATTAAGTATTAAAGTGGTGAAAGTGGGCATTAATGAAATTACCCTAATTTAAGTAACTATACTATAGAGTGGAGTTAAAGTTTGATTGTTCGAAATGTGAATTATTACAGCTATTTTGTCTAATTGATTGTATAGCTAAAAAAAACTATTTATATAATAATCGTTATAATGTTTAAAACTTATTTCCTTCCTAACAATCCCTATTTGTTGATATTCTTATTATTTGCTTATAAAAAATTTCAATACTAATAGCAAATATAGAGCTATGCCCTTCATTAATGGATTATTCTCAAGTTTAGCGCTACACTGAAAAATTACTTAAAGATTTACTCTCAAATTTTGAATTATTGTATGTAAATATTTCTTGAGGTGCCTCTCACCCCCCTCCCTGACCCAATCCCGATGGGAGCACCCATGTCCCTCCACCCCCCTATTGGAGATTAAGTAGTATTTTCACAACTATAGCTCACAAAATTGTATAAATATATTTGCCAATCTTTCAGAAACTGTTGGTTTTATAAAAATATATTTCATATAAGATTATTTTATTTTTAATAGTAATACAATTTTGCGATGAAAAGTTATTTAGTAACTCAAATAGTTACGGAGATACGGAAATTTCCGCTTCTGTAAAATACCCTAAAAGTAATTTTCATGGAAAAATTAAAATAGACAGTTTATTTATAATCTTAATCAACGCCTGGATACGAATTTTAATCAAATTCATTAGAGCTAATTTTGAGAAATTCAATATTTTCTCTTTTCATTTTTTACCAAGCTAATCTTAATTTTGGGATTAAAAAGACACACAGACAGCGTTGCATAAACCACATTTTAGGGTTCGGGGGGTCATAAGACGTTGACATCTATCAACATTTCGGGTTATATTTTTTTACGGTCACAATAGCGTTGTTTGAAAAGTTTAAAATATATATATATATATATATATATATAAATTTTATATTTCGTGTGGATATAAAGTTATTGGTTTTATAAAAATATGTTTCTTATAAAATATTTGTATTATTATTGCAAATATGTAGATATATTTATAAGTAATTTAATATCTCAAATAGTTTCTCATATATGATAAAAAATGAGAATTCACGCATCAGACCGGAATATCCGAAATCCGAAATATTGATATTAGCCATTTTGTTAAGAATATTTAAAAATATTTTTAAATTAAATATAATCAAAATCGTTATAGCCGATTTTAAGAAATTCTACTTTTTCTCTATTTGCCCTTGAGTAAACTACCCTTAATTTTAGGGTTGGATATCCAATTCCAAATAAACCTCGGGGCAACCCTATACAAACCCTAGATACCAAGTTTTAGCCAAGTTGGTAAAATAGTTTAGGCTCAAGTCTGAGGTACAGACAGACAGACAGACCAGACGGATATTCAAAAACCACTTTTTCGAATTCGGGGAGTCATGAAACTTCGAGGCTCATAAAAATCTCGAGTTCTTACGATCACAATAGTGAGAAAGTAAAAATGTAAGAAATGCAGATGTTACTTTAGTTTAGAAACTGTTAACGATGATTATATAACTATAATTCATCTACGGTGAGAGTGTAGGTAAGTAATAGCCAGAAGAAGTTTATGTATTGCAAACATTCTCTTGAAGTATTATTATAATACTATTATTTTCAAACAAATACAATTTATTTCCGAATAAGTTGACGTTAGTCACTTTTAGACAATGTTCGCAATAAAGAACCTTCTGCTAGCTGCCACTTAACTACACTCCCCACCCACCTATTTATGTTATAAATATGCCCAATTAAACTAGTTCCTCAAATACCTGTTAGGTTAAACTTTATATAATGCTGAGGGAAAACATGTTATTTCAAATTTGAATTGAAATTAGTTTTCATAGTTCAAATATTTCTTGGTAGTAGTTTAAGCCCAAACTATGTATGCGAAAATTTAAAGTACAGAATCCAGACATTTAATTGTCAATATATTGAATATATTATTATTATTATTATTATTATTAGTATAGATACATAATGTTACTATTTCTATACTCTACGGCAAATTAAAAACAAATTGCCTGATGATGATGATGATGATGATGATGATGATATTGATGGCTTCAAGAATGAATTTATTAACGTAAATCTCTTATGTCTAGAATCACGATTATTTCTAAGATTCATATTCTAGATTTGTAATTTGAAGGTGAAATTATGATTTGTATTATTAACTTACTACAGCCAACTCTATTGAATATATTAAAGTAAATTATGTAGCTATTTGAGTTGCCAAACTACTTTTTTCGATGGTTATCTGACGTGAAGATTATCAATTATTTTGAGGTATGGTCTTTTTTTCTTAGAAAACAACTAGAGTTCTACTATCACGTACTCACCTCAGGTCGTGTGCTCTATAGGGATCACTTTTGATGCTTGTAAAATAAATTATATAAAGAAGTGAAAGTAGAAGGGGGAAAGGTTAAAGTCACATCACACAAATTCTCTATGATCAAATCGTTTTTATCTCAAATCCCATAAGAATCCCAGAAAAAGTTTTTTAATTAATCTAAATATGAGAAAGATCTCTCTTAACCAAAATCCAAAGTTCATTATAAAGGTATCATGAATGTCTAACAGATGGCAACTCTAAATCAATTTGAATTAAAATTTGACCTTCCCCGTATTCCCCTCGTACCATGCAAATGCTATCAATTTTGACCATAGTAAAACCTGTTTGTATTTTAGACCAAATTATTCCTTTCTCAAATTTCTATTGTGTTGTTTTATTTGTAACATACAGTAAAATAACGCATGTGTGTTATTATTTCGATAGGAACTGCCTGGTTGGTCGGGGCTATATCGTGAAAGTGGCGGATCTAGCCATGTGCAGTGGACTGTATCGTAAAGATTACAGTGAAATCGGGGGACGCCCACCGGCGCCCATCCGCTGGCTTCCGTGGGAGAGCATACTCCTGGTGGGTTCATCGCTTCCAGTGACTTAACCAGAAGGCGGAACTCATATTCTCTGAATATACATTATCTTATTGGCAATAGCAATTAGCAGGTTTCTACGTATTCTTGTCAGTGTCTACCTAATCAATAAACGAGTAACGGCTTTAAGCACCTAATTAGGACAGCCATCAGCAGTCACGTTATTTAAGACGTTACTCTTTAAATACGCTGAATTGTTAGTGATGGCGAAATCGGGGCTCGAATACAGTGTGTAAGTACTGATAGTGTTTCTTTCAAAATAGTTAGTTTTCCACTTTCCCTCCATGCATATGCTGGTACACTTTCTATGAGATGTATATCCCGAACAGGTAGTAGGACGCGGTAATAGTTTTACTTATATATATATATATTTATTTATAGTCACTAAGGTGGGAGTGAAGGGACCGTGAGTTAAGAGCAATATTTTTACAGTTTTTATAGCAAAATATTTTTTTCAAAATAACTAAAATATTTTTCCACTAGAAACAGAGCTTAATTTTATTTATTTATTCACGTGGTGATATCAACAATTCTTGAATATTGGTCATGAGCCTAGTATGAGCAGCATTAGATGATAAATTTTTAATTGAAGATGTTTTTTTTATTAAATTCCAGGACACTTTTTACATGTATTCAAGAACTGTTGATATCCCCGGATGTGAAGAAAATTAAACTCTGTTTCTACTGGATGATTATTAAATTTATCTTGATCATAAAAATATTTTCAGGGTAAAAACTGCATAAATACTGTCCTTAAATCACGTTCCCTACACTCCCAACTTATTGTTCTTTATAAGATGAATGGATTCATACGAACCATTTATTATATTCAATTTATGATTTGTGATTAATTTCGTCCAGGACCGTTACACATGTGCAAGCAGTTCGTGGTCCTTTGCAGTAACTGTATGGGAAATTTTGAGTCTGGCGAGAGAGAAACCCTTTCAGCACCTGACCAATGAACAAGTGATACAGAACGCCGAACACATGTACTATGGCGGAGAGTTACAGGTAATTCTTCAACATAACCCTTAATACAAATCTAGTAAGAGTGTATGGAAAGATAACGTGATTAAAGGTAATTATCTTTCAGTTTTATTAACGGAAAAAAAAATGTGTTAGAAGATATTTAAATATAATATAGCTTTGGTATGTATCTTAATTAAGGACGTTGCCTAAGTGTGACGTCATGGCAGGTCAAGATAGGATTTCCCAAGTTAGTGAATTTACGTTTTAATCAGCGAGTTTTAAAGATATAACGTTGAAACAACCATAAACACTCAAATAAATTTTAAAATAATCCTGCAAGGTCATAAAATTATTATTTTTAATTTGAAGTAGTTTTTTTGTAAAAGTAGTTTTCCCATAAATCCTCTACAAATTAGGCTATTTGTCTTGCTCACAAAACTGGACTTTAGGAGTATTCCTGCCAGGATATGGATTAAAAATGTCCGTGGTAGCATAATATGTATATCTATAATAGGAAACAAGAAAAAGCTAACATTAAAAAGGAAGTGAATATTTTAAAGGCAAAATATTAAAGTAATTGTTTAACTCGTCAGAGGAAGAGGGAAAGGGTTATCAGCACATAGACAGGAGCCCTCTCAGGGTGATATTCTGATTTTCTTTCCTTTCTTTCTATTTTGTACATTGGCGTCTAAGTGTGATTGCGATTATACTGTTTGGATGCGTCAAGTTAAGATGCAACCCTATTCGCAAAATAGCTTCGAAATCTCCAAGTTGGCAACTTCATTAATTTAATTTCTACATATTGTAGTACAAGCCGTATTTATCCCATTTTCCCCATTCGCCATGGTCATCTCAGAATTTCAACAAGACTCTTTCTCTTCATTTAAATAAATGGCAATGACAAATATAAAAGAAATGTGGAAGTTCCTATAAAATATGTAACAAAACTATTTACCCAAGCAATATTTAATTCTATTTAGCCTAAAAAGGATTTTGGTTATAAAAAAAATGTATAAATACTGATCTTGCATATCCTTTCACTTTCTTGCAATATAAAATTAAAATTAGTTGAAAAAATGACACTTTGATACGGGAATTGAACCGGAACTTGTGGCTTAGAATGCCAATAATCTACCACCCAGCTATTCAGGATTCGTCTCATATTTATGGTCTCTCTTCCTTCATAGTTTAATACAGAGTATGTGGAGGACGTGTGGAATTCATCAGCTAGCATAAACTATCATCCCATTTTTCAATCAATTTAAATTAATTTAAAATAATTGAATTGTGTCTCACCTATATAGACATTTCTGTAATTAGATCAATGAATATCCGGTGTGTTGATATTCACAAATAAATCATCGTTTAAAACTTAACAAAAGTACATGGATTTCATAAACACTAATGAAACAGAATTTGATAGACATTACATTAACAATTATTATTATTGTAACTTAAGATTTTCAAAATCTGCTCCACATTATATATTTTTTAAATGCTAATATTATAACACTATAGCAATTGAACATATCATATACTTATCCAAAAATTTGACAACACAGGTATTTTGACGATGAACAAAGGGACAAAGTTTCCCCATTAATAGTTTAAAATAAATCAAAACCCGTTTGATCCTATTGTCCAAAATTTAATTAAGCTAAGCTAGCTTATTTAATCACTCACAGATAGTCCTATATAAAATATGTTTTACATGAATAAAATATTATAATAAATTGTTTTACGACATTCTTAGCCCACTTATTAAAAAATTATTGAATTCAGGATTGAGGAAGTTAATAGTATTAATATCTCTTAAATAAGGACCATGTGTGTAGTTATTTGATTGAAATCTGTTGATATAAATTTACATTTTTGCAGCGTTAAGCTAAATTTAAAAATATTGTATTCAAATTTAAAGTTGTTATTTTCATTGTACATCCTTTCCTTAAGCTTTAAGAAATTTGGTGCAGCTTTAGCCTCGGGCGAAGTCAACTTTATTTGGAAATATTTCAACCACTTCTTATAATATCCTATGTATTATTTTTGGATGCTCTTGGCCATAAATAGAATATTAGAGATACAAATATATTTAAAGTAAATATTTAGAATTTGGTGTGTTTGTGTCTACTTTGGTATAAATATGATTGTTAGCTCAAAATACCTATTACACACACTAAGAAGTAACAGGTGCAGACAAAAAAAAAAAAGCAAAAACTGCTTACTATGTATCTTATTTTCTTAGAAAAATGTTAAATGTTTTTTTATGCAATGATAAAATTTTATTCCTTGACATACATGCTTTGTTTAGATTATTTGCCTATGAAATTACTTCAGAAAGTATAAATTAAATTGATTCATTTTAAACTATTCAAATTTACCCGTAAAAATTTTAAATATTCAAATCCAAATTTTAAAATTTCTGCTTTTAGATGCACGTGTTCGTGTTAATACATTCTAAGTTTTGGATAAAAGCTATAGGATGCGTCTACAAACGTTTTGATGAATTAAATATAAGCTATTATATTTGATAGAGGAGATGGGACGATACCAGTTTTTCGATTTCGATTCTTAAATTTTTACATCGATTCCTCGATACTCTATCCTTACTGCAGTAGGCTTACAAGATAAAATTAATGACATTTTTAATTTACCCTATACCACACTTTTAATAGATCCCCACGATAAAATTAAAAGCAATTAGAAAGAAAACAATCATATTTTAATATTTGTGTAGGTTAGTCATCGAGGAGAGTGCTGTTATTTTATATTATAGCTGTATAGCCTACAACACTTGAAATAAGAGATAAAACTGAACACAGCTGGAAAATATACATATATATTGTCAATTGAAAATAATGATACCCTTGTCTACCTTTATTAACAAACCATAAGATCCAGGGCATATTAGTTTCAAAGAGTGAATAGTATTTGTAAATATTTATTCAAGAACACACGTGTTCAGGATCCAAACGACTACGTTTACGGTCAACTATAAGGCCAGCTGTGTAAAACATCAATTATTAATATTTAAAATCTAATTTTGAGTAAATAATAAAAAAATGCATTACGAACTGCCTGTAGTATTTGATATTAATTCATCTTTTAATAAAGTATTCATGATAATTTGCAAGCATCTTTTAGGAATCAAGGCAGCAGTAGATTATTTCAATACACTGAAGAATCGATAGATATCGAGGAATCTAGTTTCCCCATCTCCAATCTTGTAGTTACGATTATAGCACTATCTAAATATTATATTGTTTAGAATTTAAAATTGACATCTGGACATAGAATTGAACCCGGAACCTTTATCTTTGTACGCCAAGGTTTTGACCACTGAACTATCCAAGAATTGTCCTCTAGGTATGGTCATTCTTCACTAATATTTTAAGGTAGAGACCCTTACGTAATTTAGAGACGATCCCTATCCCTATTCTATTCAAAGACTCACTATTACCTGTTCTTGGGTATGATCCTCTTAGGTTCTTCTGCCGAAGCCCATGCTATGCCCAATCGAAATCTACGACCTGATGTGCGAATGCTGGAGAAGGGACGAGAGCTTAAGGCCGACCTTCAAAGAGATCTACATGTTCCTAAAACGCAAGAACATGGGCTACCGACCTGGCGACTGAACAATGGTCGCTCACAGCCCCGTCAGTGATGCCACCTTTGGCTCACTAGTTTAACCTCCGTGTGTTCTGCTTTGATCCTTTACATCGAACTAGAAGCCGTCGTCGTTCGTAAACGACAGCAAGTGCTCAAAACTGTTTGCGGTAAAAAAAAAAGTTTATTTCTAAGCGTCCTAATCTTAGCCGAATAAAAATAAAAATAAATTTGTATTGTAAGGAAGAGAAGAAATACTACCATAAATTTGTACAGTACTTTATACTATGTAGTAATAGTGTATAAGCTTACCCATAGTTTCATTATGGTGCTTCCATCTTATTAGAGAAAATTATTTATTTGATAGGGTGTACAATTTTATTATTTCTCTTAGGAAACTTCAATATTGGCGTACGAATACATAGTGAATAGTAACGTGAACTAAAGAAAGAGAGATTTGTCATAGATTTTAATTATTTACATAATGTTTTAAAAAAATAAAATAAAAATAGCAGGATCTATAATATAATTGTAGTATCATGTTGTGTGCGTAAAAAACCTATCATCTTTGGGCTTAAAATGTATATATAAATTATTATTTTTTTAACTTTATCGATTTGAAGGTGTGTTCAGAAAAATACAATTTATATATTTTAGACTAGCCATATACCATAACAGGTGCATATAAGTCAAGGATAACACTTGTGTTGTTGGTTGATGGGACTGTACTATAGTAAACTGTTTTCCTACCGTTCAGTATTAATCTTGTCCTTTTAGATGGGGGTGTATGGAACGCGATTTAAGGGATGTATTTTTTTTTTTTGCCGTTATCATCTCAAAACATCCTATATTCAAAAAAAATTAAACATTTCTTCAGTGGAAACATAGTTTAATTTTCTTCACACAGTGAGCTCAACAGTTGTTGAATATCTATTAAGAGTGTCCTGGAATTTAAAGACAACTTTTTCTATTTATTTTTAAAAAAAAGTGTCTCATCTAATTCCGCAATGCTCATGACAGATATTCGACAACTGTTTATATGACCATGTGAAGAAAATTAAACTCTATTTTTCTACTGGAGACATAGTAAACTAGATAATCCAGAGATAAAAAAAAAAAAATCCCAAAATGTAGGGCCTAGACAGCTGAAACAAATGTAAAAAGTTCAACACTATAATTTTGAAAATATGTAATTCTAGCAGCAGGGAATAAGGTCCATACACACACTTCTCCATTTCATTATTCATACAGAATTCTAATGATAGAACATTTATTGCAGACAGTTATATAGACGATAGTGAATTATAGAGCTGGTTAGAAGAATGCCTATCGCTTTGTTTGAAGGTGTAATTATCACAGATTTTTTTTCTTGTCATAAAGCCTATTTTACTTTAATCGAGATGGATATTATTTTGGCTCAATAAAAAAGGTTTTGTTTACAGGAAAAATTTCCTTAACTCGCGATCACTACAGTTCCACTTTAAATTTTAAAACCAGTTCACACACACATCTACTCACTACGTGCTTATGTGTGTGGCTTATCAAACGGAGGAGGGGACAGTTTACTGGTAAAGTCCCCCGGAGCTAGCCTTGGAATCGACCCACGAGCCTCCCCTGACAATTAATGAGCTGACCTCTTTTTTTGGGGGGTAGGGGGGTGAATTAACCGTGATTTACACTACCCATTTGGTTTATAGGCTTATGTACTTTATTATGTTAATGGTTTATAGGGATTAGTAAGTTTATATTAATAGAAATTGTATCGTCATTTCTGTGGAGGGAGAATGTAAAACCATTTTGGAAAAATCCCTCTCACTACACCCAACTGATATTCGAACCTCTTAAGTTTTATTAATCACCATTTAATTTATTTTCTTATAACAGTTTGTTGAATCCGCAAATTAATACAGATTATTATGTTGTGTCATTGACCTTGATGAGCCTTTCTTTAACTCATGCTTCGTAAAACTTATAGCTTGCCAATAAAGCTTTATTAAATTGGTAACAACCGTTTATATTTGAGAAGAGAGTGGGTATTTGATTAACTTTTTACTTTCTCTCAACCCTTTGCTGATAGTAATATCGTGATAGTCAAAAAATCTAACTCGAGATTTTGGTTAATGTTGACTTTTTATGATCCACTGAAACCTAAAAGTGATTTTTGTGACTCCGTTTGTCGGTGTCTAAACATAGAACCGAAACTGTTTAACCGATCAGGCTAAAACTTGTTTTCATAAGTTTTCCCTGAGAATTTTTTGGAATTAAACATCCAACCTTAAAATTCAGGGTAGTTTACTGAGGGGCAAAATAAAAAAAACACTCGATTTTCTTGGAATCGGCTCTAATAAGCTTAATTAAATTTTGAATCTAGACAATGTTTAACACTACCAACAAAATTGCAGTTATAATTTTTCCATGAAAATGACTTTTAGTGTACTTTGAATTCATGAATATAACTATACAATTTTGATCATATCTCTGGAACTATTTGAGATACTAAAAAACTTTTCATTGTAAAGTTGTGGGTGGAACCATTATATTTAAAAATAATTTTTTGAAAATATTTTTATGAAATCAATAGTTTTTGAGCTATAAGCAAATACACATATACATATATATATATATATATATATATTTTAAAACAATAAAATTATTGTTATACATTGTGGTGAACAGAGATGTTCCTTTTTTATCAATGTTTCTGTAACAATGTATATCACTAGATAATTCTATTTGATTGAGTATTTCTGCAACAAATTATTATTTAGTTCCACAAATATTACGAATTTTTAGTAAATGTCTTTATTTTTATTGTAAACGAAAGAGAAAGAATGTGCGATACACGTGCCATTTATTATGAATAGCTGGAAGCAATACGCGAGTTATCTCAAGTCTCCGAAAGGGGTGCGTGGCTGCCTAAAGTTTGGGAAGCACTGTATGCAATAGCTTTATATATCTTCTAAATAGAAGATACATCTGAGCAAGGGGACACGAATACTGAAGTTTCCTGCGACTTGTTTAGTATCCAAACATAGGAATACAACTAAATACTTTATGGAGATAACATTAAATATTGGCGTGAAAAGCCGCAAAATGATCATGTATGACCTATCTTAGAAGTCAACCGTCATTTATTTATTATTCAAAAGGATGTAGATACATTTTTTTGTTGATTACTAATACGTGACAGTGCCATTGTGTTGACTTAATATCATCGAAATAAACAATAAACTAATGTGTATTAAAAGTCAACTCAAACCCAAACTAGTCGGGTCAGTGTTGTGGGTGGTAACAATCTTGTGAGAATCACCTGATAACATTTAGTTGACAGTTTGATCAAAATGGATCCAAATATGTTTCCACACACGCTATGTTTTATATTTGATTACTTCATATTCTTAGAATTAGAGATTGGCTTTATTATTATTAATATTGAATATATAGCAATAGCTCTATAGTTATTTACATCTAAATTGTATACATTCAATAAACTATTAGACTTCCAAGCCATATTCTAATCTCTTCATATAAAAAAAATATATATTTGGTTTTAAAGATCCTTCTATATGGAAAAGCATTTTAAATATGTCATATTTTAAGATCCCTTATTTTCAATATATCTGTACAGTAAAAACTATTTTTATATCTCAACATTAAATATACTGAACATGTGTAGAAATAAATATGGGAAAGAACAGAAGAAATAATGAATTGTTATTCGCATTTAAATACAGCTTTAAAAAATGTTAAAATATGACAAAAATAATAATCCCCACGTGCATGAAAAGTTATCATCTCAAATAACACAAAGGCTACATACAAGATATCCCAAAAGTCACGATCCATAGGCAAAAATGTAATGTTATATTTTTTTATATATTTTCTGGATCAGTTAAATAATGTTGACTCAAGATGAACACTTCTAGATCATGCTCAAGGTCAACCAGAAAAGTAACAGATAGTTAGCAAAAGAGTTCAATCACCAACACCCGGAAATAATACCAATTTCCCATGTCAAAGTTGGACAACTGCTGAAAATGTCCAAGGAGACAGGATACGTGGCAGACAAAACAGATGAAGGACGTTCAAAAACCTTAACAGATGAAGGTACATGTACGGAAATCTTAGCACATGTTGTTAACAGTCATTCAAAATAATCCCTACGCCATCTGTCCACTGAATCTGGGATCAGAAAAAAAGTAGCATTCAACGCATCCTCAGCATGCAGAAGTGGCACCTTATCAAAAAGTGAGTGAAGATGATCCAGTTCAGTGACTACAGTTTTGCGATTGGGCTGTGGCAGAAATGAATCGTGACATACAGTATATAAAAATCATCTCGTTTTCAGACAAGGCGCATTTTTACGTTCCAGGGGAAATTAATTGCAACAACACTGGTTTTTGAACCACTGAGAGCTCACATTGGTGTCGTGACAGTTAGTTACAGGGATGTGGTCGTGTCATAGTGTGGTGTGGCGTATGTAGTGACTAATGACAGAGGATTGGGCCTATGTTATTTTTTTGTAACTGTTACATGTGAGCAGTACTTAACTCTGAGGAGGTTTCTATCATTCTGAATCCTGAGGTGAACGCTTTCAGCAGGATGGTGCCTCGACGCGAGGACAACCTGAACAAACAGTACCCAGGGTGATGGGTTGGTCGACGTGGGCCTGTGGAGTAGTCACCCACGTATCCCCCATCTATAACACCTTTGGAATTTTATCTTTGGAATCACTTAAGGGCCATCGTGTATCGATAGTTCACTTGTTCATTTAAAGGTAAGAATAACACGGGTATGTCAGGCGGTGAACCCTGATATATGTGTGAGTCACCCATTGAAACCTCTGCGTGCAGCAGTACAGCAAGCACATCGGCGGTATAATTTCAATTACTGTTCATCCCATAGCGAGTGACTTTTGGGACAACTTATACATTTAATACCTCTTTATAAGATAATTTATTATATTTTTACCTTCGTTTTCTCAAAACGAACAGCCGTAACTCAATAGGATACCCATATAATAAACCATAAACAATATAAAAACCTATTTTTTTAAATCTGAGATTAAAAACTATTGATATTGAACCACTCGTATTTTGTGTGTTGTGTGCTTTATGTGTATGAACACACTTAATACCCAAAGAGGTTGCGGTTCTACCTTAATGATTTACACTATGACCCTATCTTATTAGATACCCTATAGAGGAATACTATGTAAGCTTTCTACCTTGCAGGTAAATGAATGGTATATTCAATATTTGTATTTTATTGTCTTACGCCTTTTTTAGCGACTTGTTTTGTATTTGTTTATTTAAGCCTCAGCAATGCTACCTTTATTACGAAATTTAAATATTATGTAAAAGGAGCGGAGTCAAAAAATCATATGAGTTCATATCAACTCTGAGCTTTGAATAAATAATACTTATTTTAAATGTTGTAGGAAGTAAACTATGGACTCTTTAGTGAGAGTACACTTCCCCAATTTTCTTTTGAAAAATATATCATCTATCCGTTTGGGTAGCGCGTATTACGCTAATGTGGTAGTTATGGGGGTAGAACGTAGAAGAAATGTACCCACATTTGAGTGGTAAGAGAGTGGAGAAATATTTAGTAAAAACCACCTTCCGTACTCATAGTTGTTTTTCTAACTCAGACTTATCCATCACCGGGAAACCAGACTAAACAAGCTTGATACTTATACCACGTGCCCACTGGTGAAGAATTTAAAGAAATCAAAATGATGTTATTTTTCTGCCAGTAAAGCTAATCGTTTCTCATGCGAAATATTGTATGGTTATCGAGTATTGCCAAACATAAGCATATATCCTAATATATACATAAGCAAACCAATTAATCATAGGTCAAGTTGGTAGAAAATGGGGTTTATAGTAGTTGTAGCGTAGTCCGTATTATAATAGAGCCTTCACGTTCACCCAATGCCAGTGAGTTATGTTTAATTATTTATTTAAAATCATAAATTATTTCAACCAAGATTGTTAAAATCGAATTCTCACAAATCTTTTAAATAGTGTTGCATAAAAATATGACTATAAAAACTAACCAAATATTTCGGATTAAAAAACTGAGATTTTTTAGAATTTTTTTATCAAATATTATTTTATTGTTTTAAAAATTGAAATGATCTAGTTTGACGTCATTAAATATATAATTTATATTATACCTACTTATGTGTTTTTTTTCTAAATATTTTAGAATGAAATGTTAATAAAATAAAATGGAAGTTCATCTTTTTATAGATAGCTGGGTGAACCGAGATCATTGCGAGTAAATTCTAACATTTTTTTACTATCAATATAAAATAAGATCACTCCAGTTGAGTGTTTTGGTAAGATTAGTAGAACAGAAATCCCAAAACACCTGAAACCATGTAGGCTTATAAAGCTACTTGAGAAAAGTGTCCATCAGTATAGTTTCAAATAGGTGAAGAGGAAAATACAAACGACAATACAGTTTGTGTTGTGACACGCCTATAAATTATATTGCTATATTCACAAAGATCCATTACGCTCATATACCAGCTAACTTTAGTTTTCCATCCATACAGGCCTTAAAAATCAAATTAGGTGAATTTTTTTTAACTTTTCAGAGTAAAAAATTTCAAATTTTAAACTATGTTTACTAGTCCATATATGTATAGGTTCAAAAAAGAAGTTTTGTGTTAATTCCCGTATACACCAATCTAGTGTTCTGTTAAAGTTTCTATCAATATTTAACCTAAATACGAAATCTAATTAAAATATCTCAGTTACCTAAGAAGTCCCCTTAAAAACTTAAAGAATCTACTTAGAACTCCGGTTTTATTTCCATTGAGAAAGATGGAGCTGTGAATTAATTATATGTCTTACATGACAATGATTCCGCTTTCTTTAAAGCCTCACTAGCACCTGCTAATATTACTTTAATTCAGTTGCAAACTATAAGTACGTGAGAAATTTAATATTAATAATAATGAAGAACTGGATAGTATAAGGAATTATACCTTCTTTTGGAATATAAGGATAAATAATAGTTGTAATTTATGTTTAAAAAAATATTTGTATATGCCGCATATCTTTGGTACCCTCTGTATATCTTGTATTATTAACAGATTAGCTAAAATAACTAAAATCCATAACTTATTATTTAAATACAAAATCTGATAAATGTATTTAAGGTGTGAATGTAGGTAACCTGAGAAATCAACAGTGTTCACGCAATTTTTATAGCAAAACTTTTTTCTTTCCAAAATAAATCGCATTTTACTTGCGCATGAACGTATAATTTTATTTTATTCATATGGTGAAATCAACAAGCTCTTGAATATCTGCTATGACCATGGCGTCATTAGATGGCAAAATTTTTAAATCAAGAGAGAAAGTTTCCATTAAATTTCAGGACAACCTTGACAGATATTCAACAACCGTTAATATCACCATGTGAAGAAAATTATACTCTATATTCTTCCGGAACAATATTAAACTTATTTTGGCCAAATGAATTTTTTTGCTACGAAAAATGCAAAAAAACATTACCCTTTTCTCGCGGTCCCTACACTCCCAACATAAAGCTCAATGTTTTAAAAAGCTACTAAACAATAGTCTAGTAGAAATACTAAATATTAGAAGCTACTGAATACGAAGCTATTTTTTTTAGCTCTGCTCTTAAAAAACTAATTAACTAAGAACGCAATAAAAAAATTATGAAATTATTGTACAAAACTTATCTTATACATTTAATTAATTTTATTTACTTAAAATATACCAGTTATACATTTAAAAAGTTCCAGTGTTAATTTAATTATGTTTTCCTCTTATCTATTTACAAATATATAAAACCAAAAACAAGTAAAATCTTTATTCGTAAGGAGTAATAAAAATAAATATTATAGGAAATAATGTCCATAGAAAATAATCTTTGATTTTAAATGTAAATCTTAACATGCACTTTTTCAATCAACAAAAAATCCCGCTAGCTTCCTAACATAGTACTTATATTATATCCAAATGTGCCACTATTAAATCTCTTTCAAATTGAAGTAGATGATATATTTTAATCTTTACTACAAAGCACAAAACAAATAACTTTGCCTGCTTAAATTGTTATTCATTGTTATCGATGCTCATAAATATTGAAACATAAAAATGACAGAAATTTACTCCATAAATATGTATTTTCAAAAGCAATGTTATGGTGTATAGAGGCGAATTATCAAGGTGACTATTAATTAAAAATTGACAAAATCCTAACTGCTCGGTAAGCTAAAATTGTTCAGTATCATATAACAAAGAAAATAAAACAGTTTGAATCAAAACAACATGATAGATTGAAGTATTGTTCATTTGTCCCTATTAAAAAATAAAGTTGTATATCATAGTTTTTATCTCAATTCACAATTTATTTTAATAAATAATGTTTGGTTAAATTATATAAAGTTGACTAACAAAGTTTTATTATGACTTTTTTTTATTCAATGTTAATTTAAATACAACACAATATTTATTTTCACATGTGTAGCACAACTTTTATACATCAATGCTTTGATTTTCTAAAATTAAAAAAAAATATTAAAAATGCGATAAATGGATTTAATATTTTTGAAGCGTTTGTGGTGATAGTTTGATGTGCCACGGATGAGTGCCAACGTAGATATTTCTGTTTGGTGTAAATAATGCATTGCGTCATTTTGTAATTAAAGGTGACCTATAAGGTGTTTGTTTTAAAATTAACTGAAGTTGTAACAGTTAAATTTTAGGTGACAAATTAACACACAATAAAATAGGAACAATATCCTCAAATTCATACGAAAATGCAAGATTAGGAAGGAAGAATTTTGGAATACATCATCTTATACTGACTGTACTCTTGTACTGCATTGTGAAGTCTAAGCACAACATAATTTTAGAAAACAGGCTACAACCAAATCCCAGGTCATTAATTTACCACTTAACTAGGTGTATTATAATTATAAATGGTTCGAATCCTATATTTCTAGAAACCTAATTTAAAATTTCTCTCGAATCCAAAATCAAATCCTCAATTCTTAAAAAAAAATGTACAACTTTGGTTGAAGTGAGAATATTTAAAATATAGTTCCTAATTATTTTTATAGGGCTAGTTGTCATGTCTGATGTCATAAACCACAAAGAGAACACTTTTTTAATAAATTAATAATAAATTTTAACTTCTTTTTTTTGTGATTTTACTATCCTTTCAACTATATAATTCAAATAAAATTAGTTTTAACAATCGCATGAACAATTTTATTTTAAGTTGAGGTTCTATTACTTGTATTAGAGATACGGTTGTTTTTTTTTAGATTTTTATGAATTTAGAATCTCTCTAATATAAATGGATTCGGGGGAATTAAGGATTCGAGTGTCCCCTCTCTAAATTCTTAATAATAGATGCTAGCATTATGTCAATCTTTTAATTTTCTATAATAACTTAATTTATGTAGAGATATAAACCTCTTATATTAACCACATTTTCTAAGATTTTGATTAGAATTCTAGATATGAGATTCCTAGATAAAAGTGACAGCTTGGATTTATAGAATAGCGGATTCTACTCATCTCTAAATTAAAATTCCCTCATATCTCGAACATTTAATATTATTTATTTTCAGATTTACTAACGTTGTGTGTGTTAGGATTCGCAAAAGCCTTTAATAATATTTGATTCTTATCTGTTGATGTGTTCCTATAATTAATATGTCGTGTCTGTTGCAGGACAATCACTAAATTGTCCCCTTGTTTCTGTGCCCTCTACCTCATTTCGCCGAAGAATGTTAGTGATGTGATAGTAGTGATTCTAAAGAACTTCTATTTGCACTATGTATATGAGGAAAAATATTATTAACATGCTTGCTATATCTCTTGGGAGTTATCCATTTATTTGTGTGACAAACTAAGAGAGTATATCTAAGTTTGGATCAAAATGTATTTGTGATAAGAAGCTATATATATTTTTTTAGTGGACTGAACCAACGCAAGTATGGCTAATATCAAAATATATAATGTAGAGAATATTTTGAAGGGAAAATAAATGTCGTTAAAGCTACGTATAATTTTGAAAAAATAATGTAGATGACTTATTGATACATAGATGTGAAATTATATATTTTTATTTGGCTCATTATATCCCCATTATATATGTTACTTCTAGTGTGTGTTAAAGTATACATTTATTATATAAAACTGAGGTAGATCTATAACTAGGACAATATTTAATAAAGACACTGATGCTTGTAACTTACAACTTACTCGTTCCCGTGACAGTCTACTTTTTGCGATTACTTTGATTTTTTAACTTTGTCAACCATGAAGCCCTAGCGCTTAGTGTTTACAGTATTCTTCCCTGTGTGTTAAAGAAGTGTTGGTAACCTAAGCCAAACTATATCAAAAAGGGAAGGAAGCATAAACATTTACTTATTAATTATTGTATTTCAACAGCAGCTGTCGAATATTTAGAAGTTCTTGGAAGCGAACATTTTACAAATTTTGGGGGGGACACTGGTTAGGTTTGAGTACAGAAATAAGTCTAGAATTTCATGATGTACTTAGAAAAAAAAACTTTTTTTCTTCAATTAAATCCTAAATCTCAAAGAATATAGTCTACGTGAATGATATAAAATGTATTGATATTTACTATGATGATATATAAATTAAATAATTTGTTTTAGATTTGTTAAAAGTATTTTTAGGTGTAATTAGTTGAGTGTTGATTTGTGATTTATTATTATTTGTTGACATTAGTTTTTATCGTCAAAAATGAATCCTTAATATTTATTAAATTATAGATACCTAAACTGATAGTTTAAAAAATATAAATAAATTATTCATTTGTTTGAGAAAAATCTTAGTAGTGTGTTTTCTTACACAAATATAAAATATTAGCTAAGATGAAATTTAGAATTTATACTAATCAAAATTCCTTTACCAAAGACCAAAAGAGAGGTATAAATAATCACGAAGTGAAATTTATTTAAGTCTTTATTGTATATTACATAGATAGCTATAAGTAGAAATGTATACATATTCTTGTACTAACCAATTCATTCCTAGAATTATAGAAAGCATTTTAGGGACATTAATTAAAATGTAAATTATTTTTCACTTAATCCTCAAAACATTCACACCACATTGTCACATTTTTCTTTTAAATCACTTCATGCTAAGGACATAAGTTATTTAACTTAAATTGGCTGCTTTGTAAGCTAAATAGACAAACTTTAATAAGCTACAAGATAAAATATTTATTGATTTTAAATATTAAGTCACAACGTTATAACATTATGTATGGATTAAGTTAATATTTTAGCATTAATTGAGATATTCATAAAACATATTAAATATCCTACCATTTTCAATTCAGCCAAGATAGCCAGCAAGTATTTCAGCAATGTCAATTAAGAATGATTGTTAAGGATCTATTGTCTGTTGATTACTATCTAAATGATATTTTTAACATTTTTATCATTTTTTTTATTTGTTTGAACCTAGCTTGATTATTACCAATATCAGCAATCAAACATATAGTTGTCCTAATTATGCTAACCATATTTAATAAAGACATTCGTTATTTTTAGGGGTATGAAAAACATTTTTAGAGTAAAAAGTTAGTAATTGTAGAAACAGTTTATATTTCAATGTGGTGAGAAGATTTATATGCATTTAATATTCCCGCACTACATTATCCTCAATTGTTATGTATAGTATTTGAAACTTTTCGTAATTATCTAGTAAAGACCAAAGATTGAGTTCAAAATATTTGCATTCAGCTTATAAAATACACAATCCAATGAATGGTAAAATAAAGAGAATCTACTTTATTTTAACAATTTCAATGCCTGTTAATAGTTTCAGAAAATTTAAGAATCCTAATATTCACGCAATACCTTACTTATATTTTACTATCTACGCTTATGTATAGAAAAATATAATATAAGCTACAATTATTTTAAATTTTGAGAGGGTAGACAATAATACATATTGGCTAAGATCACTCTGTATACCACTGTTTGCAAAATTATTGAAAGAAAGTAATCTATCAATCAAGTAAGTTTGTGTTAATATATGTTTAATTTAGAGTGTAATTTTTATATTCAAATTGTACTAAGAAATGTATTAAAGTTTGTAGTGTGAACTCGTCAAAGTTAGTGTTAATTTTTACTATCAAAAAACCTTTTAAGTTCTGTTTTTATAATTTATTTTGTATTACTGTAAATTAGATCCGAATACAAATAATTTTAACATATATTATCTATCTGTGCGTTCTATTTTTTTTATTTTTTTTTTATGTTTCCAGTAAACTCACAAAGTACTCATCAGATCAAGATGGGACTTATTCTGTTGTACAACATATTTTAAATAATAAAAGGTAAGCTATTTACATTTGCGTTAATCTCATCAGCGAGAAAAACCGTCTGTTAGTGTGGCTACATCTCCTTTTTAAGTTTATAACAATTCAAGTACATTAACTACTAACCTTTTTTTTAAGTTTATTTGGCAACAAGGGGTTTGGAAATATCAACAAACTTTGAATTGATATTTTTCTGTCCTACTTGATAGACAAATAAACTGTAGTCTAAAGAGTAATTTACATAATAAGTTTAATTTTAACTCCAAAGAGAAATTATATTTGGTGTGTTGGTCGCTTTATATTCACAATAATAGGCAAATCATGATTCTTTAACAAATAAAACTTACACGTTGGTTTTATATGTTCATGTATTTAAGGTAATTATCGTGCACTTTCTGAACCAACTGATTATATCAGCACACGACTTATTAACTAATTTAAATCTAGAACAAAGCCAACTTCCAGCTCCTGGTAATTTTAATTAAGTACTGAAAGTGGTAAATTCATGTTTCACCAATGTTAAATTTTTGGCCATGCCCGGAATCAAACCAGTGACCCTTAGCTCAGTAAAAAGACACGCTAATGACTGAAATAAGGTGCCGGAATACAAAGAGGTAAAGTTTAATATATTTATGTGATTTTATCTCACATTTAGATGGGTGCATATTCAGACAAAGATAAATAGATTAATTAACACCCCATTATAACATAGAAAATATTAATTAAAACGTTAAACAGCAGGCAACAAAATATTGCCAACAATTTAAATATAAATAAATCAATATTAATTCATTATAATTGTGATATTTTGTTTTGTTTGTACCTACCCATATCACTTACGGTTAAGTGGAAACATAGTTCGGTGTTAGTAAACATCAGAAATTTAGACCAAACATTTGGTTCAATAGTGGTTCATAATTAGCGGAGATGGCTATATTGTGAGATTTTGACGCCTTAAACCCTGTGACCTATGGTGTGTGTGATTCCAAAGCCAAGAAAAATATAGAGATGGCACTTTTTAAGTATATTTATTTATTGTATCTCCAAAGTATGCACCTCGGGTGTATTTAAAAAAACCAAACATGTCGAGCTTAATGTCTTAGACCGTGTGTCAACTAGTAAATCTATCTTTAAACTAAATTAACCAAGTACCTAATTTTATAGGATAATCAATTCTTGTAGATAACGATGGGCTGGACATGCAGCGAGAATGGGATAATATGGAACCTTGTTAACTGGCCAACCCAAAGGTAAGAGACCATTGGTAAGACCTAAACGTAGATGGGAAGATAGCTTTATACTGGACCTGAAAAAGGTAGGATGTAATGAGGTGGACTGGAAATAACTATCTCTAGATAGGGATAGGGTGTAATGAGGTGGACTGGATAGAACTAGCTCAAGATAGGGATAGGGTGTAATGAGGTGGACTGGATAGAACTAGTTCGAGATAGGGATAGGTTGTAATGAGGTGGACTGGAAATAACTCGCTCAAGATAGGGATAGGGTGTAATGAGGTGGACTGGATAGAACTAGCTCTATATAGGGATAGATGGCTTACTTTTGTAAGTGTAGCAGCGTACTTTCGAGTTTCTAATGCCATACAATAAGTAAATAATAAAAT
This sequence comes from Timema douglasi, assembly GCA_901482245.1. Taxonomy (NCBI): domain Eukaryota; kingdom Metazoa; phylum Arthropoda; class Insecta; order Phasmatodea; family Timematidae; genus Timema; species Timema douglasi. The sequence goes on along the minus strand of CABEEJ010001061.1, from coordinate 78,308 downwards.
ACGTGTCATTCCTTTAATTAATATGATCTAGAAATATCTATCGATTCCAAGATCTAATTGTAAAACTTTATTTTAATTATTTATCAATATATATTTAATGTGAATTTCTCACCCAGCTCTAATCGTAATATAACTATTTTACCCCTGTCTGTTCCACTCCACCCATATCCTCCATATGCTCTTGGTTTTCCCCAGATTAAAAGGACGTGCTAGTATGAACAAAAAAATACGCAACAAGGGCTCGCAGGTTGATGAACTATTGATTCATGGTCACAATTATTACCTAATACTAAAATAACTCATTTTGAAGAAATCGAAATGTGGTTTTCAAGCCAATGAACTTTATTAATGATAGAAGGAAATATTTGAGGTCATTTCCCCTTATATTCTGGCACTTTTGAGTATGACCTAAATGCAGGTCAATTCCATCCATATGGCCATATGTATTTGCGTGGATGTGTGTAAGTGCTCTTTCTCTCTCTCTCTCTCTCTCTCTCTCAGACGCCCACACACTACAAATCATTCAAACCCGCACTTTCTCCGACGTAAGTACGTGATATATGGTAGTGATACGGGTATGAAACTTATGTTTGTTTTTCAAACAAAAACCTTAACTCCACCAAAACAAACAAATATTTTGGATCTATTGAGCTACGTTTGATGATGAAACTAGTAGAAGCAATACTGACCTTTTTTTTTATTAGTGTGGACATCTCTCCATTGATTTTTTTTTTTTGCACCGCAAATTAGTGCCTGTCCATACATTTACTTTAAATTCTACCTTCCTCATTCCTACTATATTAGCGTGAATATTATTTGTATGTGTATAACCTAAATGGGCTACGAGACGCCGTGGAAATATTTGAGTCAATTTGAGCATTTACGTAATTTCTCACTGTGAATTATTTTTATTGTGATTGTAATTTGGTTCAATGTAGTAATGAAACGAATGGGAAATATAGTCATGGCACAGATTAATATAAGTCACCGCCTAAAGTTTTATGGTTTTATTGAACCAACTAGATAGGTCATAAAACAGCTCAATAAACACTAATGAAACATCTGATATTTGGTTTCTGTAACAATATCAGAAACCGTATATCAGTCGGTAGCGTGTATGTCTACTAAGCTAAAGGTCCTGGATTCCATTCCTGGCCTGGCTGAAAAACGCATATTTCTTGAAATGTGGGTTTACCCAATTACAGTGATAAATTAATGGTTTTTGGCTGGATTTTGTATCTGTAATATATTTAACTGGTTTTATAAGCCGTGTTCTGAAATAATCAGTCGGTTCAGAAAGTACACGTTAAATATCCAAATAAATTAAATATTAAACTTAGTAAGATCAAAATAGTTTAATTACATTTTTCCTCATTTTCTAAATCGTCCCACATTATGATTCCACACAATTCACATTAAATTCTGATTTAATTATCCCTACCTCATCAGCATAGTTAAATTTGTAAATTTCGGATGAGTTGTAAGACGCAGTAGAGTTACTTTTAAATGTATTTGAAGTACTTAAGGTGGGAGCGTAGGTAACGTCATTAAAAGTCAGTGTTTTTGTAATTTTTATAGCAAAACATGATTTTAAAAATAATACCTCTCCAGTAGAAACCTAGTTTAAATTTCTTCACGAGGGGATATCAACAGTTGGTGAATATTTGTCAAGAGTGTTCTGGAAAGATAATGACAACTTTTTCCTACTCTTATCAGGTAGATTAACCTGCCGATGACGGGGAGATCAAGGTTCGAATCTTGGTCATGTGTACTGAGGGTGTATTTAAAAAAAAATATTTTCCATTTCTGCTCCACGCAAATGCGGGTATATTTCCTCTAAATATAACCCTTCTAATCCCTAAAACTATTACCGTAATTACTACATAAGCGTACAACCCGAACGCGATGCTAGAAAAAAAAATTGAATCCAAGCCAAATAAATTTAAAAACCTTTTTAGAGACAAACCATTATTCATAAATGAGCACACCTTTTACACTTTTAAAACAATATAAAAATTATAAAGTAGTAATTGTGTTGCCATGATATGTTTAATGGTTTCTGAGAAATGTGTACCTACGATAAAATATGGAGTATAGGTCTCCTTAATCTTTGCCAAAAGAGAAGCTAAAATTTGACTGTAAATAGATTATTCAGCTGCGACAAATCGAACCCAGAACCCTTAGCTCACTATGCAGATGCGCTACTGACTGAACTAATCTGCCGCACACGGTGTGGAAATAAAAAAAAAATCCATGTAGTTGACGCCTTCTTATCACGACGTCATAGTTCCACTCTCACATATGAGGTCCTCCTCTTTCTGCCTGTCTGTCTCTTCATTCCCCTTCACACGTAACTCATTCAAACAAGTAATTACAGACTACGCGCCCGTACTTACACAATACCCAGGCCATCACGCGTGTGCCTAGCGAACGAACGAACGAACGGTCATTGGACAGGTCGGGACTTCCAATCCCAACCCGCTCGGTCGGTGATGACGTCAACACGTTACACAGGCTGCCCTCCTTTACATCATGGCCACTATCTCTCTTTCTCTACAACTAGCGACAATAAATGTGAGGGGGACTGACACAGATCGTCACAGTTTCACGACGGCAACATTCGTGACAGGTAGTCTGTGACGATTCCCTATCTTCTTCACCGCTGGTCTTGGTCGAACCGCGAACTTTCGTCTCGTCATGCCACTGGGATATCACTGCTTGGTAGCTTTGGCTCTTCTCTCTGCAGCGGCCGCCGCACCGGCTCTTACAGGTAAGACTTTTGAGTGTAGCCCTTCTCGAATTCACTTCATTAGTCACTCTACAGTAGCCCCGTGGCTTCTTTGGTGCTGACTGACATTTCACAGCTGTCACTTCTGACAGTACACATTTAGGTATTAATATTAGAGATGGGTCGAATCCACTATTTCTCGAATCCGAATCTACATTTTATTTTCGAATCTCGAATCTCGAATCCGAATCCGAATCCTAGCAAATCGTTTTAAATTTTAATTATTTACAAATAGACCTACATTACACAATATAGGTCTAAACTGTGAATTGAGATTAATTTCAATTGTGCTTTCAATTTTAATCAACCCCAACCACCCCTCACAAAATACAAGTTAAAATCCAGCCAAATTAAACAATCTAGACTCTTATTAATGTTTAAAAATCAAATAAATTAAAATTTGAGTGTCTTTTAGTTATTTTTAAAAGTATTGTTAGAATGAGTTAAGTTTATAAAAATAACATGTGAAATAAACAGATTAGGCCTAGTTATCCTTTGATCAACTTAAATCATCATTAAAGGATATTTTATTGTATTAAGATAGCAAAAATAAAAATACAAACGGATATTTTTAATAAAGATTAAAACATGTTTAACAACTAAACATACTTTGGAAATAGTTTATTATTATTATTATTATTATTATTATTATTATTAGCACCGCGTCTTACTACCCGTTCGGGCTATATGCATTGGAAATAGTTAACTCAATAATACCTAAGTTGTTTTAATATCTTCTTATACATCCATTATCTATTTTCGCGTAGAAAACAAATATATTCGATTTTTGAGAATACATTCTATTTAAAGCACGAACATATTTTCGACTACAATATGTTCATTCCCATGTTATAAGGCAAGACTACGTTTGAATATTTCTACAATTACTTAAATAATATTTAAAAAAATATTAAACTCTAAATTAAAATCAATTTAAAAACAATTAATGGATTTGATCCTTAAAACTCGAGAGCGCTTACTAGGTGATCAGGTTACCTGAATCGATTTTAAACAAACAATCGATATACGATACGATACGATACGATACGATACTAGGCCGGTAGAGATAAATAAACAATTTTTTCGCTGTCTGACTGTTGACAGTATTTATTTTTCATGAAACCCAACAAAATGTGTAACTTAAGGATCGTATGCAATAAATAGGGGTTATTTGCGTAGTTGTAGATAATTAAAACCAGTTGGCTAGTAATAAGTAACAGTATCTTTATTTGAATCATCACTCGGGCGAGTAAACATAATATGTCATGGCGGCTGACTTAATATCGTGTCTAATGTGTTCTTATTTCTAATTTTAAAAAAGCCGTAATTTGTTTTATTTATTTCGAGTTTATTTGTAATTCTAGTTTTAATTTTCAGTTTTTGAAGAGTTTTAATGTGGTCATTAAATATTTACAAGATGTTCATGGGGTGAAAGTTTTATAAGTGGGCATGTGCCGAAACGGTCGAGTCCAAGTTTCCCATACAGGAGGGAGGGTAGGGTACTAGGCACGTAAGATTTTCCACCACACCTAATGATTATTTTTATTTTTTAAATAATATTTTATTAATGATTATCTCTTTTCTCCGACAAAATAAATATTACGGATTAAGTAGTGTTTTTCAAGTAGGCCTAAGTAATTTTTGAATTCAAGATATTATGCTTTGTTTATGAGGTGAAAGATTCGATCATCGAATCCAGTAAAGCACCGAATCCTTGGATCTCGAATACTTGCCAGGATTCGGTGGATTCGAGGATTCGAAGATTCGAGTGGCCCATCTCTAATTAATATACCTAAATTTTGACTGTCAGAAGTGACAGCTGCTAAACACATGTTTTTACAGATCATATGGTTCGGCGTAAGGATACATAATTTGGTCTAGTAACTTTTCAACGCCCTCTGCTGTCAGTCAGCACCAAAGAAGCCATGGGGCTACTGTAGCAATAGACTAGTCTGCCGGTGACTGGTAGTTCAGGGTTTGAATCCCTGTCGGGTGTAGTGAAGGTTGTTTGTTTTTTTTCCTAAAGGGTATTCTACTTGGTTAAAAACCAGCCGGTCAGTACCTATAGGTTTACTACCACTTGTTCTGTAGTGCATCGTATAAAAGTAGGCATCATCTCTAAAACGATACTGTTCTGCATAAAAACAGTACGTATGGTCGCAATTCCTCTAAATTAAACCATCCTAATCCCTAAACCATAAGCGTATAACCCGAACTGGTAGTAAGACATGGTGCTGATAATAAAAATATCGTCTTTATTTAGGCCAAGCCAAGGCCAGAGCCAATTCTTAACACATGATATATATGTCATTGGGCGTGAAAACTGGTTGGCGCACTGTGTAAGGTCGATCCACATCTTGAAGAACCTTCTATGAAGGTAAAAAGAAGTGCTAGGGGACGGCCAGACTGGGCGAGCAAGCGACTAAAATATAAAATATATTCCATTCACCGTAGGAATTGACTTCTGAAAGGCCTTTTTCTCCTACCATAAATCTACTATATAGTAGGATATTGGTAGGAAAAAAGACCTTTCAGAGAGTAATTCCTACCGTGAATGGAATATAGAACACATTGGTTGTAATGAGAGGTGGCCAGACTGGAGCGAGCGCTCTTGAGTAATAGAACTGGTTCTATTTTACAAGCACGCGCGCTCGAGCCGGTATAGTCTAGTTTACAGGAGCTAGGAAATAATATTGTATGTTGGTTCATTGAGTGCTAGGAAAACTTCTTATATTGACATTTTTATTACTATCGATAGGTTTGGCACACTTGCTAATAACGGCCTAATTTAATTGGTAAGATCATAAACCGTACCTATACACAGTAGCCCCATGGCTTCTTGGCTTCTTTGGTGCTGAGTGACAGCTCACAGCTGACTTCTGACAGTCAACATTTAGGTATATACCTAAATTTTGACTGTCAGAAGGAACAGCTGCTAAACACATGTTTTTGCAGATCAAATGGCTAAGCGTAGGGGCATATAATTTGGTCTGGTAACTTTACAAAGCCGTCAGCTGTCAGTCAGGACCAAAGAAGTAATGGGGCTACTGTATGTATAAATATATATAACTGATATGTTAAAATACTTCAATATTATAATCAAAGTAGGCCTTTACAAATAAGAATCAACATTAGCGTGGGGAGAGGATAAGAAAACCACAACATTAAAGCACTTGTCAAAAATCACCCTCAGTTCACTGAGCGAAGATTCGAACCTTTTCCTCCTTGTCAACAACTATCGAGAGCTATTTGCTAATCGCGCGCTTGTCAGTCTGGTCGAACCTTTAATATTACTTTTGCATCATGGGGTGGATTCTGCATCTATAATTTTTCCACATCTGGAAGCTAAATATATTGAACTATCGACAATACTGGTGACTCTCTGATATGTTTCTATGTTCTTTAAAAGGATCTTCAAGACAAAGAAAGATAAGGTAAACAATTGAAAACAATATCATTTGTAGATATTGACTCGCTATCCTCGTTGGGTAAACATTAATGTCAGTGAGTGAGCCAGCCATGTAGCTTTATAGTAGTATATTAATGAGTTGGGTTTCTTACAGGAACTGCACCCCTATTAAGTAGTGGAGACGGGACAAAATAAGTCACCTTATATTAACTCATCTAGGGTTTAAACCTCTGCTTCTCTTTCAATGGCAATCAAGTACAAATTGATCTTAACACAAGGTGCCCCAAGCCCCTGGGGTCACAATTGCTATTTTATAATTTTTATCAATAATATGTTGGTTCTGATTTAAATAGAAGATAACTCTTTTTGGCTTATAAAAATTATTAAAACAATATTAATATATTTATTAGTGAATCCATGCTATTTGAAGTTGTCACTTTTTATTGATAATATTAATACCAATGATATAATACTGACCACCTCTGTGTTCTAATGGTCAGAGTTTCTGACTACACATTCATTGGTCATGGGATCGATCCATGGAGTTTTTTTAATAAAATAATATTAACCAGAAAAAAAAGTTTGTGATTTTTCAAAGGTTTTCCGAATATGAATCCTAGTAGTTTGTTATAATGTTAGCTGGTTTATTAACATGAGTTAAACAGAATTAATATAAATACTTAGCACCGCGTCTTATTACCCGTCCGGACTATACGCTTAAGTACTAATTACACTAATAGGTTAGGAATTGGGAAGGATGAATATAGGAAGTGAACCCGCATTCTCGTGGAGGTAGAGTGTAAAACAATTTAGGAAAAACCACCCCCAGTTCACCTGAGCTAGATTCGAACCTCGATCTCCCCGTCCTCGGCAGTCTATCGCCACACGAAACTTGCCTGTTAGCTAACTACACCACCGAGGCGGGTTAAACAAAATTAGAAGTAGGCCTACTAAATAATTACTAGCTTTTTTTTTAACACTTTATAAAAAAAAATCATGAAATCCTTGCTCAGTAGACAACCATTTTTTATATTTAAGAATATTTTTAATGTTAACAATAACTATGGTGATTCGCGGATTAAAGCTAACGATAGCAATACATTTTTGGACCAAGCCTTTTATGCTACCTATAATTTTAGCTTTATTAATAAATACTTATTGAGATCAATTTATTATATTTCAAATTCAGCTATTGAGAGTATATAATAAAATCTGTGAGTATATATAATATCATATTAATTTGGAAGTGTTTTTTCTAACAATTCTTCTAAATTTATTTATTAATTATTAGCTTAACCCGTTCCGAAAGGTTTTACTGGACAAATACATTACATACAGCGCTATTTATTTATATATACGTATATATGTATATATATAGATATATATATATACATATATATACATATATATATATATATACACTCACATTAACAAAGCTTGGTATTGGTGAAATACTGACTAAATATCAAATTAAAATATCTTTCGAACTGGACTTGAAATTGCTCTCTAACACGCAACAAGAGGGCTGAACAAGGGGTTTTGGATGAAGAAAAAAAAGAAGCGGGCAGTAAACCAAACAACCTAAAAAAGACTATTATTTAAAGTGGTATATCCGTACAGACTTGAAACATTCCATCAAATCGTATCGGCACGATCTTTTTTTTTTCTACGAGCTATTTCAGCGCATAGTTTATCCTCGTGATAATGATCTCATATTACCCATCAATGAAGGGTGATCCCCCCCCCCTACTCACCCCCGAGGTTAGAGACGCACTGAACAGTAGCAATTCGGTAGCAACACGCGGTAGCACGAGATGGGAGTCCCCCGGGGTACTACCAACCTCTGCGGCGGAGAATACTGGACGCGGGTCTAATTTGCCCGGAACTCACGCGAACCCCCCACCCACCCCCCTAACTCACGTTTCGTGACTTGCGCACAAGCTCTTCGTGAACGACGTGTGCTAGCCGGAGCTTCTTCACTCACATGGCATCTTATGGAGGGCACGGTGGGGGAGGGGGGAAAAGGTCGTTACCGTGACCGTTGAGTTGAGCGCATGCGCGGTCGGTAACTCAGCGTGTCTGCCGGACCTCGCGTTCTGTGCGTGCTAGTATCTAAGCATTGACACACATTGTTCTACCATCACGTCTGTACTACCCGTTCACATATGCACTAATTACTCTCATGTGTTATAGGAGAGTAAGGTTGAATATAAAGAGAGTGTACCTATATTTGCGTGAAGAGAGAATGAAAAACCATTTAAGAAAAAACAAACTCCCAATACATCCAACTGATATTCGAAACCCGATCTGCCCGTCATTGGTAGTACAGCCTATTTCATAAGCGATGCCATAAACGATGTGGCCACCAAAGGGGATATTCGCACAATGAATGTTTGCAGGCTTAAATTATTATTATTATTAACACCGCGTCTTACTAGCCGTTCGGGTTATACGCACTTACGCTAATGTGTAATGGTAGGGTGATTGTGAGATGAAATGAAGGACCTACAGTTTAACGTGGAATCCGAACCACGGTGGAGGCCTGGCATTCCTCACATTCACAAGATGTCTTGTCAGAGGTGAAGGAAGGGTTTGGTAATCAGATACATCTGTGCCGGGACCGAGGATTGAACCCCGGCCGCCAGCATAGAAGTCCAACACCTTACCCCTATATATATATATATATATATATATTATTTTTTTTAATTGTTTTATTTTCTATGCGTCCTACAGCCCATTTAGGCCACACCCTTATTATACTAATGGGTTTGAGGTGAAGGTGACCAATGTGTATACCTATATTTGCGTGGAAGGAGAGTAGGAAACCAACTAGGAAAACACACCAGGTATAGCTGGCTGGGACAGGCTATTGCGGCAGTAACGTTTTAAGCCGAATGACTAATGAGTGGTTGTCGCACAATTACCATCAGACTTTTAATTTACATCCTTTATTGTTTACAGCCAATGGTCCGGCTCACATTTTAATTCAAGCCATATATTTTCCACTCCTGGCTTACTATGTATGTCGTAGCTCCCTCCATTTGCATTATCCCACCAATGATAAAATGTTCGGCCATGCCGGGAATCTAACCCGGAACCCTTAGCTCAGTAGACAGACATAAAATCGAGTGAACCAAGGTAACATCAAACCTATGTGAACATTTCATTTATTGGGTTCTCTCATCTATTCAAAATAATGTACTCAACGATTTATTTTAACGATGCCTACTTGAATTATACTATGAATCAAATACATAATTTATTTGGTATACTGGTGACCTGGTGGTCTAGGGGTAAGGTGTCGGACTTCTGTGCTGGCGGCCGGGGTTCAATCCTCGGTCCCGGCACAGATTTATCTGATTACCAAACCCTTCCTTCACCTCTGACAAGACATCTTGTGAATGTGGGCCATGCCAGGCCTCCACCGTGGTTCGAATTCCACGTTAAACTGTAAGTCCTCCATTTCATCTCACAATCACCCTACCATTACACATTAGCGTAAGTGCGTATAACCCGAACGGGTAGTAAGACGCGGTGCTAATAATAATAATACTAATAGTTTGTATACTGACGCTGTCTATAAACATGAACATTATAACTTTGTCATACTCATTACTGGAATTGGAATCGAATAAAAAATATGTGGTCTGGTTGTTTTTTTTATCTTATGCAAATAATCATATTTACCTCGGATTTTAAGATCAAGACCCCCTCAGTCGATAAAGAGTTTGCCTGATTAGATAAGTGTCTAAAGTTCGTTTCCCGTCAAGGCCTAAAATTGTATCATCTATGAAATGTGGAATTTTTTGGGGCTGGGTGTTGGGGCTGTTCTAGATTTCATTTAGTTGAATAAAGCAGTTTGCTGATATGACCATTCACTTCAAAAAGTGCACGTTAAATTCCTATCTTGAATTAACAAAATATTAAGTTTACGTTTCAGTGACGTTCACTTTATTACATTTGCAAAGCCAAATATGTTGTAAAAAAATTAGAATTCGATTGTCAGCGTCATTGTCTGTTTCTATTAACTTATAAATTATCACTACTATAAAGATCAATTAGACTGTCTTAACTCGTAATTTTGATACAATTCTTTCATAAAAAAAAATCTCCATGGCGTCAGCCTGCAGCCAACTATACCGAACCGACTGCTGGCGAAGAAAGTGCCAACTTATTCGAATAGATGGTGTCATGTGATTGGAATAACGGTCCCTTTAACTGTTAATATATATTCTCTAAAGCAGAGTTGCTACTTTTTTTTTTGTTTCTAATGTGGTCTCACAAAGCTGAGTTTGACCCCGTTCTATACCTAATGCTTCACAGAAAAGTCTAGAAGCGCTGGGGATCAAACCCAGGACCTCGTTATTCATATCTAGGAGCTCTGACCACTGGACCACGGGCGTGGACAATCGACTCCTTAACTTCATTTTACTACAGATACTGTATAACATTTCAAGAGGGCGTATTGACTTATTGCAGTTTTATGGTATTTTTTTTTGTGCCAAAACAAATAAAATATTGTTCCAGTAAAAACATAGACTTTAATTTTCTTCACATGTTGATATAAAAAGTTCCTGAATATCTCTCAAGGCGGTCCTGGAATTTAATAGCAGCTTTTTCTCTTCATTTAAAAAGTTTCTTATTTAATGCCACCATGCTCATGTTGGATATTCAGGAACTGTTGATATCACCATGTGAAGAAAATTGAAGTCAATGTTTGTATTAGAGCAATATTTTCTTTATTTTAGACAAAAAAAATCCCATAAAAACCATGTCCCCTTGAAGCCCACCTTAACAACTATTCAAATAATCACAATTTTGTCCATCTCGACAAGTAAATGATGATCTTTATAGGTAAGCCACGATATAATATTACACTACACACTGAATACTAATATGGGTGTTTGTAACATAGTAATCTTGTTCGAATAGAAATGGGACAGTTCTCCCGACTTGTAGGAGTAAAATGAGCAGTCCCGCACACTAGTGCTGTCACTAATTGTGCCTATCTACACGGGGAAACATACCACGAGGTCTATAGTGTATGCAATAGAGTGTACTTAGCTTCATTAGGGGAAACTGTACGTTTTACCCGTCTTATTGTCCTGTGCAGTATTGTTCTAATTGTATACATCCCTGTTGATTCATGACATGCCTTACAGGGTTTAAATGTTGTTGTAGGAATCGTTACGAATTGTATGTAGGAAGCACAAAACGTAACAAGATAACCTTGGTCTCAACAATACATGTTCAGTGAGGTTGACCAGTTTTAGAGAAGATGGCTAAAATAGAATGGCAGATCAATAACTCTTGTTAGAGAAAGTTTCAACATGGGATGGATATTACAAGGATGAAATTTCTTCAACTTAATTAATAAAAATGAAAGACCTTAAATTAGCTATTCACTACTAAGGAGACTGCCTTCCTGAAGGGAAAAGTCAAAACACTGCTATATTTCTTATGAGAATGCAGATTTGATGCTCAAATAATTTAGCATTTTCTACTGCAGCCAAAACAAATGACTGTATTTTATTTTACTTACTTAACATTAGGCTGTATCTAGCTTTCTAAAACATGCATATTAATAAATAACTGCCGCAATTTTGGTAAAACGTCGTTTAAAATGATCTTATTAGTCTTATTATATTTAAACATCTAATTTTTTTACTTCATTCAGATAAGAATAATTGTGTATAGTATGGATACCTGTGGATGTATTAAAACCTCATTATGGGGCAATCCATATTTATAATTACCAAACCACTCCTTAAATAATGTGATATTGATGAACATTTGCAAAGAGTTTTAATGCTCCAGAAGGAAGCCTCTTTTGTAATAACAAAAACAGGTTTGTGATAATTTATTATAAATAAAAATACAGTGCAATTTACATAGCAAGGGCTTTTAGAAGATACGTATGTATTTTTTGCAGCCTAAAATTATGAAATGTTACTATTTTATTAGTATGGGAGAAAGCAACGCTATGCAATTAAGTAGGCCTATATATAAAAAGCTAAACTTGAGGGATGACAGTTTATAATTACGAAGATCAGCCTTAACTGAATTATATTTAAATAAATTATATGTGTTATTTTATAGGTATTGATAATATCTAAAAAAATCTGCTGGTACATATATTACTTGACATGAATACAGGGTGACCTGGTGGTCTAGGGGTAAGGTGTCGGACTTATGAGCTGGGTTCCAAGGTTTAATCCTCGGTCCCGGCACAGATTTATCTGACTACCCAACCCTTTCTTAACCTCTGACAAGACGTGTATTAATCACATCTTTTGAATGTGTGGAATGTCAGGCCTCCACCGTGGTTCGGATTCCACGTTAAGCTGTAGGTCCTCCATTTCATCTCACAATCACCCCAACCATTACACATTAGCGTAATTGCGTATAACCCAAACGGGTAGTAAGACGCGGTGCTAATAATAATAACATGAATACCTACGTGAAAGTATAGTTGATAACTTTTCTATAATCCAGTTATCAAAACTGAAATTTAACCACTATTTTACTAATAAAATACCTGTTAATGTATTTTATAAAACATTTAGCATTTTTATTGATCCAAACTATAACTGACAAACTATTAAATAACATCTACATTTTGAAATAAACTTCAAAATATATATTATTAAGTAGCCTATGTAATGAGTAAAATTGACATCCAAAACTACTAAGTAGAGATAAGTTAAAATATCTAAAAAATATTAAATAAACGATGTTTCAATGTTTCTCAGTTAGAGATTTCGTTTATGTGGTCTAAATACACACATTTCATATCAATCCTCCAAATTGAGTGTCGTTACAAGAAATGAAGGTTCGTTGTCTACTATATCGTTGAGGTCTCTTTATTTTTCTGTTTTACAAACTCAATGTGAAGTAATTTTTTTTATGGAGATAGACTTGTTTTATGCGCTATATTACACTTATAATAGATAGCGCTAAGCATATATATAATAATTATATATTTCTAGATAGCGTGTGCTAAGACTGGACTGTATTTAAATGAATGCATTACGCATAGTTCAAAACGTACACTTGTCTAGAAACGAAACAGGCCGAGTAAGACCCCGTGTGACATAAGTTGGAACAGTATTCCGTGTTACACGAGCAAAACACGAGTGTATACGCATCCCCAGGCGTGATATTCTACAAACCAGGCTACATTTCACTGTTTGTATTGTGGGAACTATCTGGGATTAAGGGCCAGTTTCATAGTCAGATTTAGTACGCCTCAAGTGCGAGTCGGTACTAAATACAAGACGACACCTACCTAGACCAAAATGGAATGGGCCAGTTTAACATGAGAAAATGGCCCATTCCATTCATGTTCAGGTAGGTGATGTCTTGTATTTAGTATCGACTCGCACTTGAGGCGTACTAAACTTGACTATGAAACTGGCCCTAAATCATTATTGCAGGCCCCTAAAAGGAATCCCTAATCTTGTGTTAGAAATTGATAACAGATAGGTAACAAAAACGACTGGTTAGTAAATAATCTAGTCACACACATAAGAACATACCAACCAGTGATGTAGGCTATTAAAATAATTAGGATGGCTAGCCTCCTGGTTTAGTGGTCAGCACTACTGGGTACTAATATAAAATTCTCTGGTTCGATTCCCGGTGGTACAATAGGTAATGTTTCTCGAAGAGGAATTGTTACTATGGTCACCATGGTCTGGCTAACTAGGTTTTAAGTTGGTTTAATAATCCTAGTTGTGTAAATAGGTCAATGTAAAGGAAGCGTCCTACGTTGGTTTTGGCATGTTGAGAGAATGAGTGTGAATCTAGTGATGAAGAGAATATATGAAGGTAGAGTATGTGGATCAAAAGGAAGAGGTAGGTCATGTAAGATTTGGCTAACTGTTGGAGACGAATGTGTGAAAAAGAAAAACATTACCAGTTTTAAGAATAAAAGAGCAGGTATGGATGTTGTTGAAGCGAAATAAAGATGCAAGGGTAGGGAAGTGTGAAGAAAGATTTAGTGAGGATGCATTAAGTACGTAGTTGTTTTTGAGCTATATGTACAGTCTGTTGCCTTCTTGGTTACTGTACATATTATTATTTTGTTTCAATTTTTTTTTATTTCTTGACTTAGCATAATACTTCACATACCGATAAAGTATTTTCAACTTTTATCCTAATTTGTTCATATTGAAATTATTATTTTCTTACTGTAGTTATTTATATGATACTGTACCGTGTATCATAAGGATATAGAATTTTCAAAATTAAAGTAAAACTTTAGTAATTTTAACTTATATATACTTAATTATTTATTGTAAACTGTAAAATTTGTTAGCATATTATGTTGAATTATTTTTATTTAAACCCATTTTATTCGTTGTTTTGATACATTTAAATTAATTAATTATTGAACCTTTTAAGCAAATCCGTTCCAATGATTTATAATTGATAAAATTCTACTATCAGATAAATCACAGATTTAAAAAAAATCATCTTATCTATCATGTAGTTTTACTATACAATAGGGTGACCTGGCGGTCTATGGGTAAGGTGTCAGACTTCTGTGCTGGCGGCCGGGGTTCAATCCTCGGTCCCGGCACAGATTGATCTGATTACCAAACCCTTCCTTCACCTCTGACAAGACATCTTGTGAATGTGGGGAATGCCAGGCCTCCACAGTGGTTCGGATTCCACGTTAAACTGTAGGTCCTTCATTTCATCTCGCAATCACCCTACCATTACACATTAGCGTAAGTGCGTATAACCCGAACGGGTAGTAAGACGCGGTGCTAATAATAATAATATTACTATACAATAGCACTTTTTATTAGAAGAATATTTAATTGGCATAAAATAATGTATTTAAAATAACCATAATAAGTAATTGAGATAGTATTTAGATTTGTATTTAAGATTTATTTGATTGTATGGCTTATAACTGACACTAATGAGTGTCAACCATTATCAATAAATTCGAGGAAGTGAGTTAGGACTAACATTATTTAAATGAATAACTATTTTCATCCTGCATATAAACTAGAATGAATAAGAAATTTTCAATACGTTAATTCACGCTAGTCACCTTCACCACTGGGTGCATGGCCATAGGCATCAATCTCCTATTGTCTGGTTAGCAGCTACGAACAGGTTTTGGTTCAAACCCCTGCTGGGTATAATGCAGTGATTTATCTATTAAATGGTTTTACATTCTAAGTCATTGCATGTGGGGTTATATTTCTTTTAAATTCTATTTTACTCATCCCTATTTCATTAGTATAAATATGCGTGGATATAGGATGGGTAGTATGATGTGAACTAACTAAGTTATATTAATAAAAGTCTAATGGTTCCTGTATACATGTGTGTATATATATATATATATCTGTCAAGATAATTTTTAGTACGTCTCACTAAGATAGTAAGCTAACATTTGATTAAATTATAGAGAAGCCCTTCAAGAGGTGCACAAATGCTTCAAACTTAAAAATTGATTTAAAAAAACTCATTTAGTTAAACCTTTCAATTTGATGACATATTATTGGCATTTTAAAAGTAAAGAGAAACTAGAACATAAGTTACAATCTCAAATCCAAAGAGAAATTGCAGATTTTTTTAGAGTGCCCTGTTCTTGTGGTTTGGTTGATTTGTATTCATATTATTTAGTAAAAAAATGTTTCTTTGGTCAATGAAAATTTTAGAGGTGACTTTAAACATGTTTATTTAATTTGAGCTTACATTTATATTGCCTATTCTGTCAGGGCAGCGTCTATAGAGGGAAATTGCCCCAGGTATCACATACCAAGGGGCCACATTTCCTCAAAAAATTATTAAATAAAAGTTATTATTCTAAATCTTGCAACAGATAGTGTATAGATAATTAAAAGCAATAAGTATTCGCTTATTGATAGGATTCCATTCCAGATTCCTGAAAACACTAACTTTATGTAATTTAATATTTACGTTATTCAAGTGATGTGCTTTAGTACAATAGAATACTCCACCATTGCGCTACCGCTGTCGGTTCACCAAAAAAAACTAACAGTGCGATGGTAGAGAGGGGAATTCATCTCAAGGGAATTTGTGTTTAGCACCAAATATCGATTTAGTCCCTGTAAGCCCTGACATATCTTTTACTTTGAGACGAAGGCAACTCCCAGTTAAACTATTATTCTCAATTACTATTTATAAGTTACAAGGTAAAACCTGGACTGGAGTTGGTATTTATCTGCCTGAGTTAATTTTCAGCCATGGACAATAATTGTACGTGGTTTTTTTAAGGGTGCAAAGCTCAACGAACGTAAGGGTTAAAACGTTAAAAAATAAAATCAGGGGACACCGATACCGAAAAAACCTACAGTATTCACAAAAACATAATGGTTATAAAGATTTTTTTTAAATGTATTCGTTGAAAATAAAATTATTATAGTTAATTTGCACTTCAACCACTCTTACTTATTATAATTAGGTGACATAAATATACTTTTATAACAAGCTAGCCCAACCTAACCAAACCTAACCTTTCATGAATCTACAATTGAAGGTTCCATATGGTTTGGTCGGCTAATATATAGCATCTATTAAACAACTATGACCGGGGTTCAATCCTCGGTCCTGGCACAGATTTATCTGATTTCCAAACCCTTCCTTCACCTCTGACAAGACATATTGTGAATGTGGGGAATGCCAGGCCTCCACCGTGGTTCGGATCACACGTTAAACTGTAGGTCCTTCATTTCATCTCACAATCACCCTACCATTACACATTAGCGTAAGTGCGTATAACCCGAACGGATAGTAAGAGGTGGTGCTAATAATAATATTAAACAACTAGTATAGAAATAAACTTATGATATCTACCGTTTTTATAAAAACTAAAAAAGATCAAGAATAAGTGTGTGAAATACAAATTAGCTACCTTATTTACACACATTGTAGGGCTAGAAATTTAATGAAAAAACTCAATAGGTCACAATCCTTCAAAAGCACGTTTTAAGCAAGCTTAAACATTTTAAGTAGTTGCTCAGTTTTAATTTGTTTTGTACTACTCTGAAAAATTAATTAATCAATTACGAGAGTGAGGCCTAATTATCAAAGAGATGTGTTTATAAAATAATCGGAGACCTATATTTATATCTAAAAGTTGATATTTTGAGAGAGTTGATCAAATGTTGTTATTGCTATAATTTACAAATGTCTCAATAATTAAATGAGCGTAAGATAAAAAAAAATGTTACGTCAAGTTAACCGGCTGCCATTCTTCTCCAAAGTTGTTGTAGGCACTGAAAAAATGTTACATACAAAAATTATACATATTTGCATTTAGGTGCGTGTGAATGTACTTTAAAAAATAAAACGAGATAGAGTTGAATTCTCTGAGTTGTTAATATATAACCTAAAGGCTTTATAATATTACTATAGCTAATGCCATACATGAATATCATGAGAAAAAAACCAGTAGCGAAATAAGGCTGTTCAAAACTTTTGATATTTATATGAATACTCCCTAAACACACGATTGAAAGTTTTAGAAGCCATGCAGCTAGTTTCCGTCTTCCTCTCGAGGCTAAATATTCCGTGATTGTTTTAAGAGCTACTGGTCATGAATGCCCTAACAGCCCACGATTTCCTCCCCAGTTTTATACACGGCTGGGGGGGTGAGGGGGGATAAAGAGGACTGCTACTAGAATTACGTATGTATACGACACCATCGAATAATTCCCTGGAGGCAATGAATGAAAGGTTTATAAATAAAAAGGAAAAAGGAAATAACGTAAAAATTGTAATTTTCTTAGCTCGTCCATTCTCATAGGGCATAATACTACTTGTAAGTATGCCCCAAACACAATAGGAGTATTCCAGACATTTGCTTTGGAACGCATTTAATAAAACAAAACAATGGATGTTTTGCCTAGAGGAGTCCTAGAATGAAGTCACTGAACATTTATTTATAGATACTATAATATATCAGAAAATAAAAACCTCTTCGTGATAGCCTCACAACTTTTATTGCAGCCACACATGTTTAATTGTGGTTATCTAGCATATTATCAACATAAGTAGACAGAAATATGTGTGTTGAACTTCTCGATTCTTGCTTGGAAATTAACAGAATACTTTTTTTTATTATTACAAGCTTTCTGTTTGGAAAAAAAAATAATTCATATAAACACGTTTATTTTGATTATTGATCTGATTGCCCACACTCAAGATACATTTAATTTAAAGGCACGACATGTTTGAGATATTTTATAATATATTATTATTATTGAGAAATACGAAAATATGAAGATTAGGTAAGAGATACATTTTTCCCAATTAGAGTTTGGGAAGTTCTCTTAACTCGACCCTGTTATTAGCCCCAGAGATCTCATGTTCCCTACGAAGTTACCAAGGCTAGAAGGAGTGTTTGCTTAGAGGCTCTTTCAAAGCATAGTTTTCCCCCAAGCCTTTTGCAAAAATATCACATATATAGGCTTATATATTATTTTTTAGCACCGCGTCTTACTACCCGTTCGGGCTATACACTTATGTACGAACTACTTTGATGGTTTTAGGGATTAGTAAGGTTATATTAATAGGAAATGCACCAACATTTGCCTGAAGGGGGAGTGGAAAACAATTTTGGAAAACCTCCCTCAATACACATGACCAAGGTTTGAACCCTGATCTCTCCGTATTTGGCAGTATAGTCTACTGCAAGAGTAGCGCCTTATATCACGTGGCCACCGAAGCGGGTCTTACCTATACTAGTATAATGAAGAGAGTGTTTGTCCGTCATGAGCGTTTCGCGATATCTATGGCACGCGAAGGTCTGAAATTTAAATATTAGTATCTCCTGTGCACGAACATGTGCATCTCGAAGCCGAAATTTTGAGATATTTGATAAGAATTTTTTTATGTATTAAAATCTCGGTCAAGAGAACCAACATGATTTTTTTTAATGTCTGTTTGAAGCACAGAAGCCCTTGGTAGCTACGCAATACTTTGCTCGGTTACCCCGGAAAATGCTGGACACTTCTGTTAGTTATGAATAATAGCTCAAGTTATTATGATTGTCATACATCCTGATAATATGATCAAATGGGTCATTAAAAACTTATAAAAACATAATTTTATGATAAAGATTACCTTTTGAATCTTTTAACTAGTAGTTGACATGACGTATAAAGTATGTCTGCCCTTTTTATTCAGTCAGCCAACTTTAATACGCCATTAGGTAGGATTTGAAGGGAATATGTGTGAGAAAGGGGAGTGGCCAACAATTTTGAAAAAAAATACTCAAATTACTCTAGCCATAATATGACGTATGGTATTTACCCATTTTTATATTTATTTCATATTTATATATATATTTATTATTTATATTATATAAATTATTATATTTATTAGTAATCTATATATTATATTATTTTTCTTTTATATTTTTACCTTACTTAAATAATTATATTCCCGTCATATTTGATTAAAACCTATAGATGAGAATAAGAATTAATTTAAATATCATATATGAATGTGCTTGCTATTATTATAAATTTCGTTTAATCGTTTCATCAAGAATGAGAGTTTTTGATTGAAATATTTAAAAGTTTTCATTTTATTTCAATTTTCTCTAAATTGCCTCTACGATATACGAGAATTATGTCGTCTCAAAATTGTTTTTCATTTTTAAATATATTTTCACTATTTACAGTGGTGTTTATGGGATGGTGTAGATTTAATTAATTCAATCTGTTGTTTACAGTTTTTACAACAAATCAACTCAAAAGAACCAGTATATTTTGTACTCGACGACTATCAAGTTATTTGGCTCCACCATCTAATGTCGTTGTTCATGTCCAAACTTATATTCTATCGCCAATTAGTTGTGAATTTTGTCCCGGTCACTTACTAAACAGGGCCCATTTTTTCATTATTTTTTTTTTCTTTCAGAAACCGCCCCAACGACGGACTCCACCGGTCCCCCTGAGGGCCCAGCCAGCGCCAACACGACGTTCAATGAGGCTCCGTGCCTGAGGCAGGGCGGGTTATGTCTAGAAGTTGTCGAGTGTCCTGAAGGGAAGTTGAGTAGCCAGACAGGACTATGTCCTGATCAGCAAAACAACGGTGTGGAGTGCTGCTTTGGTTGTAAGTAGAGGAGACGATTTTTATTCGGAAGATCTTTTCTGTTTGTACAGAAGTGTATTGGAAAAAAATGGGTAAAAACACACTATACTCAATTTATACGATAACTTTTATTACTCAAACCCTATAAGTACCCCAGCAAATTCTTTTATTTAATTAATTTAAATATTATAATCCCCTCTTTTGACCATAGTATAAAGTGCAATAGAAAGGTATCGTGATTGCTTAATAAATGGAGACGTTATCTCAATTTGAGTAAAAAATAAGAATATTTAATTTTAACATTTATTACTCCTTACCAAATAAATATGAACATTATTTTAAAAAATCAAATACAAAGTTTGGATAAAATTATAAACATGAGAAGAAATATAAATATAATTGAATAATAGAAATAAAAAAATGTTACTAAATTTTAACATATTTTGTTTTTATGAGTTAATTATAATTTATAATATTCATATATTCAGTTAGGTGTTTACGGGTCAGTAGTCTGGGTGCGAAGTTTTTTATTTTATCGTTAGAGCTGAACCATTGATAAACAGTGTTAGAGCTATAAAATAAAATTCCAATCAGAATTTAATATAAAGATAGAAACAATTTTTGGGCTCAAATTCTATATTTACTTGAATCCTAAAATCTCAAATATCCTTAAGTATTAAAAAACTCGATGATTTTAAGAATAAAGTATTCGTGGACTTGAGGATTTGAAAACTCAAGGATTTAAAGACGCAAGAGTTCCAAGATTAAAAGGTACTAGCCTTAGTTTAAGACTTAGACAACTTTATGTTCAAAGTACTGACTACTTTTTTTTTTAACTATTAAGCTTTATCTCCTGTTCTTGTTTAGTGTCCAAGTTGGAGCGACGCTGCAATGCTCGAGGGGGTCTGTGCAGGCTGAAGGCCGACTGTCGAAGCAGGGCATTGTGGGAGACAGTCGCTGAAGATTGCGAAAAGGACGAGACTTGCTGCGTGTTGGTCTCATAAATACACACACACATATATAATATATTACCCTCAGTATTATACCTCTCACTTTCTTTTACTCTCTCGTATTCCTAAGTTCTTCTAAAAGAGCAATTCAGTTTCATTCTAGTAGGTATAACTAAAGATTCGTTTTATTATTCTGAGAGTAAACTTAAACCTAAGTTTTACTTTAGCGTGTAGAATAATTAACAATACGATATTTATAATCCACATATTTATTAGACATATATTGATTATTATATTTTTGATAGACTAAAATAATGTACGAATATTAATTTATATAAAGTTTTATCTACTTCATTGATATATTTTTATTTTATACCAGTATACTCTTATCCTATTCAACTTATGATTAGATCATTATTTATCTCAGATTGTATACAATCATTTGAAAAAGGTTTGTAATTGCTGTTTAATAAAATTTTATTTAATATTTTATTTATGGTTTGAACTCGTGGCTGTCACTATTTGGTACCTAAACATTTTTTTAGTAAATACATATATATATATTTAACTTACAAGCAAGAATGTGTTTGTTTTATGAAGGTTAAGTATCTTTGTCAGTTGTACAAATAGGAGTTTAAATAGAAATATGTGGTTTCTATATAAGTTTCTGTATAAGAATAACTTGAGGAAATAAATGTTACGGAACTCCGCACTAACTTTCTCGTTCTATTGTTTAGAAATAGAGATATTTAATCAAAATCCGTAATATAATATACACTAGCAAACCCGAGAACAAATTGCGCTATACATACGTAAAACATTTTTTACTCGTGGTTTTAAATTTCATCATTTTATTTTTAAATAATTAACGTCTTAATTTATATATTTGGACCAATAAAAAATATCGATATTGGGTCCCCAAGGGCCAACAATTTGTATTAAAATTTTGACTTCTGGTTAGAGTTTTCGCTAAGGGATTCACATCTTGTGCTTATGGCATTGCTATTAAATTTATCTTTTAAAAGTTTCGACCAATAAAATAGGTAATTATTGACTATTGAGTCTAAAATGAGAGCGATAGAATTGTTATAGCCTATTTTGAAAAAAAAAAAAAAAAAAA
>CABEEJ010001061.1:34070-46848 GCA_901482245.1 Timema douglasi | reverse complement strand
AAAAAAAAAAAAAAAGATAAAATAAATTTTAAAATGCGTGCTCTCACCCCTGTTCAGTGGTCCAAAGCGTTACATTCTCATTCTACTTAGTTGCCATTGACGAAAAGGGTTGAGTACTGGGGAATGTCTCTCTCCTGCGGAATTTATCTATTTAATTTCCGCATACCTTCACTAAATCAAGAATGGTGAAACTTTTCTGACCAGTGTGACACTTTAAAACTAGCTAAGTGTTGAACTAGTCCAGTGTGCCGCCTCTTATTTACGTTTTTTAATAAGTATTTAAAGATCAAAGATTGATGGATATTATCAAATATAATGAATAGCTCAAATCCAATTATAAATATTTTATTAATGTTTAAATTTTAAATAGTTAAAATTTAATCATCCTTTAACATTTGTGTCTTATAGTAATAATTTCAATAACTTAAAGTAACACCTTCAGTGAAAAAAATCCAATAATTTTATATATGTGTGTGTGTGTTTGTATACATATTCAAATAAAAAACTTACATTCTCTTTTCCATAATAGTTAGAATAAAACAAGTTTTGTTTCCCTATACATTATATTTATTTTCAGTTCATAACTTCTTGTCTTCAACAACACATAGGATGCATTTAAGTATAAGCCAAGACGATATCTAACCGTTGAATTCACAAAGTTCACTGTGACATGATATTGAATGGCATGGCTGTCTAAATATTATTGACTTTAAAAAATTATACCACGTTTGAAAACGTTGTAGTTTATTTTTATTTTCATTTCGTGTCAGCGTGCCTCCCAAACTGTATTTGCGTGCCATAGATATGCCCTCCCTGCTCTAGACAAATGCCACCAAGGCTCTTCTTGTAAGCTATAATCCTCATGCCTACCCCTTTAGACAGAAAAATTAATAGCCTTTCTTACGAAAGTACGAATAAAAATAATCCAAAAGGATATGTCTTCTCCGCTTTATATAGTAATATTTATTAATTGGGAAAAAAAAACGTAACTCAAAATGTTCTAAAAATTAATCAAGATTTGGATCATTTTCTTACAAGTGATGGTAGCGGAAATAAACCTTTTTTTTTTTGCACTGCTTATTAATATCAGTTTTGAGTTAAACGCTTTCATTAATAAATGCAAAAGGTCATCCTAATCCATAAACCACGTAACGATGTTGAGGAGTAGAAGGAAGGAGCACTAATTTTTTTTAGCACCACGTCTTACTACCCGTTTGGGATACACGTCTATGTATTAATTACTTTAATGTGGCTAGGCGATAGGAAGGTTGATTTGAGAGGAAGTGTACCCAAATTTGCGTGAAGGGAAGGTGGAAACACATTTAGTAAAATCCACCTCCATACATCCCACTGGGATTTGAACCCAAATCTCTTTCTCTCATTGGCATTCTAGTCTATTTAGATAGCGACGCTTTAGACCATGTGACCACCGAAGTAGCTACGGTAGCACAAATGTATAAATGGTGTTACATGGGGGGTAAGTGGGTCTCGAAAAATAATTATTACTATAAAATTCTGTAAAATAATTTAAATTCAGGATTATAAAATGAATTCTGAGTAGTATTAAAATCAGAGTTCCCTCTTTTTGTGACACAAAAACTTCTTCATGAAATAAATACATTCACTCTTGATGTGAAAAGATATGTAACACATGTTGGAGGTCAAAGGTGCACGACTAAATGTATACTGGGAGCTCAATGGGGTGTTAAAGAGCTGATAAAAAAAAAGCGTAAAGTGGCTTATGGATGTCCCCAAATGGAATAGGGATGAGATATGTAAACTTTTAGAGGAGATGTACACGGATTTGCGTGGAGGGAGAATGGGAAGTAGTTCACCCGACCGTGGTTTGAGTCTCAATCTCCCCGTCATCGGAAATCTAGATCAATACGAGAAGTTTGCAATAGACCATGTGATTATCGAGGTGGAGGAAAATAACCATGCTTACCTTACTACGTTACTTTGTGAATTTTACTTAACAACTTTTATTTCCTTGTTTAATCTAAATAATTTTGAATAAAATCAAAAAAAATAAATAAGTATTTATATCTCTAAGCATATACATGTATAGGGGTGAAAGTTAACGATTAGTTACAATCTTATATCATTAGCAAATATTTATTATTATTATTATTATTATTATTATTATTATTATTAGAACCACGTCTTACTACACGTTCGGGTAGTAAGCACTTACACTAATGTGTAATGGTAGGTTGATTGTGAGATGAAATGGAGGACCTACAGTTTAACGTGGAATCCGAACCACGGTGGAGGCCTGGCATTCCCCACATTCAGATATTTTTTATTCGCCCGTTAATTAAGGTAGTGTGGGAGACACATTATTTATTTGTAATTACTTGAGTTTTTACTAAACTCAATTGTATATACGTGGGGAACAAATGGGGTTGATCATAACTCCCCCGCTTCACCCCCCTCGTTACATAGAAAATATATATTTTTTTAATACTGAAACCAATCCCTTAAGGTCATTCAACAATAAGAATTACTATCAAATCTAGGACACATTATAAAAATTAACGGGCAGAGTAAGGTTAAATAAAAATTCTAGCTAATGACATGGTGTACTAGAAAATTAGATAAAATCAAATGATCAGGGTTTAAGAGAACAGTATTTATAATATATGAATAAACATTATGTGATGATACCACTTTTAAACTGATTGTATATTAAAAATTGGTTTTCTGTAAAATAGTATTAATATTTGGTGACCTGGCGGTCTAGGGGTAAGGTGTCAGACTTCTATGCTGGTGGCCGGGGTTAGATCCTCGGTCCCGGTACAGATTTATCTGATTACCAAACCCTTCCTTCACCTCTGACAGGATGTCTTGTGAATGTGGGGAATGCCAGGCCTCCACCATGGTTCGGATTCCACATTAAACTGTAGGTCCTCCATTTCATCTCACAATCACCCTACCATTATACATTAGCGTAAGTGCGTATAACCCGAACGGGTAGTAAGATGCGGTGCTAATAATAATAATAATAGTATTAATATTTCATTGGATGTTAAGTTATACTGAATTTAATCCCATACGTACACGAAAATCTTAACATGGAAAGTTTGATCCTAAAAATTTCGAGAATTGTAATGATTTAACATAGTGAATTATGGTTTATACCTTTTAAAAAAAATGACGCAATCAAAATTGTATCATCGAATGAAACTAATTTTGCAAAGCATGTGAGACCTTAACAACTCCCTTGTCCTATCTAATACATGACCTGGACAACTCTTTAAACTTATCTTTAATATGCAGACAAATATGTGCTTTAAAACCGTAATTTTCCAATAATTAAATTACTAAGTTTAGAATAATATCAATCGCCTCGGTGGCGTAGTTGTCTAAAGCGCTAGTCGTGTTGACTCGACTGCTAAGGACGAGGAGATCGAGCTTCGAATCTCGGTCGGGTGAACTCGGGGTGGTTTATCTTAAATAGTTTTCTACTCTCCCTCAGCGCAAATGCGGGTTCACTTCCTCTAATTCAACCTTCCCAGTTCCTAATCCTTTAGCGTAATTAGTACTTAAAGCGTATAACCCGAACGGATAGTAAGACGCGGTTCTAAATAATAATAATTAAAGTATCATAGTCATTTTTGTGTATTAAAATACGTATTTATTATATTAATACTTAATCATTTTATACTTATGTACATATTTATTATTCTTATTGTGACATTAAATTTCTTTTATTCACATTGCAAATTTGTTAGTAAAAATTGTCCCCTTTTTTTTCTTAAAAGTCCTCTCTTTACTATTATAATTTATTAACATTATTTTTATAAACTCTCTATATTATTATTATTATTATTATTAAAATTATAAAATATATGCTTGAAGGAGTCCTATGAAAACTCATCGTCTCCCCCTCCTCTTCGCCCCGACAACAGGATCCACCCTCGCTTTTAATATGAATTGAAACTTCAGAGTACGTTCCTATGGTATATGTGAAAATGTTTTCTGAAACGACGTTTTCCGTCGTATTACCTTCTTTCTCTACGGTTATAGTATACGTACCCCACTCTTTTCATTACCCACATAGCCTCTAACGCTAACTTAGCTTGCTCATCATCAAAATGAAATATTATCTCTCAAACAGTCTTTTCTTTGTTGTTGTTTTTTATTCTAATTTTCAGCAGAAAATACACAAGCTAATTGTTTGTTTATCCCTTCATAGTTTTTTTGAACTTACTATAATCATATTACACGAGATAAAAACCTTTTGTTCCCAAGAGGATGTCCTTAGGCATTGTATTTTTCTGCCCAGCGATACACAGAATTGTAGACCTTATTACATTTGCGTACTAAGGTTGAATTTAGCTTGAAGCGAGTGTTTCCCATTCAACATGTGCACAACAGAGCTAGAAGAGGATGAAGTATATAGAATAACCTCCAGACAAAAATGTTTCAAGTATTTTTTTTTTAGTCTTCCCTCGAAAAACGTAGCCTATCTACATTTATTTTGAAGCTATATGGCTAAAAATAATTACTTTAAAAAAGTCATTAGTCACTATGTTTTGTTTTTGTTTTTTGTGAAATATTATTTGCCCTACTGATACGATTTCATTTAGTCAGGATATATTTTTACTTTCTCGCTATCTTACAGGTAGAGAAAGTATTGCGATCTAAAAAAAATTTAAACTCAATATTTTGATAAATCTTGATGTTTCATGACGCCCCAAATTCAAAAAAGTTGTTTTTGACTTTCCGTCTCTCTGTATGTCTGTACCTCCAACTAGAGCCTAAACTATTTTACCGATCCGGGCTAAAACTTTTTATCTAGGGTTTTAATAGTGTCTCCCCATGGGGTTTTTGGAATTGGATATCTAATCCTAAAATTAAGGGTAGTTTACTGAAAGGCAAAAAGAGAAAAAAAAGTCTATTTTCTTAAAATCGGCTCTAACGATTTTGATTAAATTTCCTTTCTAAACATTTCTAAATATTCCAAACAAAATGGCTTCTCTCAATATTTCGGCAAAAATGACTTTAAAGGCTCCGGTCTGATGCGTAAATTATCTTTTTTTTTATAATATCTCCTAAACTATTTGAGATATGATATTACTTATTGTTACAAATATGTAGGTCTATTTATAATACAAATATTTTATAAGAAGCATATTTTTATAAAAGCAATAACTTTCAAGCTATACGTAAATAGATATATTTTTTAACTTTTCTAACACAAAAGGTAAAAGTATTGCGAAAGAAAATCTAGCCTGAAATGTTGATGGATGTCGACGTCTCAAGACCCCCCACCCCAAACCTTAAAAAGTGGTCTTAGCAATGACGTTTGTCTGTGTGTTTGTTTGAACTTAAAATTAAGAGTAGTTTAAGAAAGGGCGAAAACAGAAACAATCGACTCTAACGATTTTGATTAAAATTCGTATATAGGTGTTGATTAAGATTATAAATATGACAGAAATAAATATAAATTCTCTGAACACCTTAAACTATCTGGCCATCAACCAACCCCTATGGATAAATTTATGAAACAAATTTATAGCTCTTCTAAAGGCACACCCACGAACACCGTAGAGAACATTTTCATCCAAACTGCGCTACTTAACAATAAAACAGTTTTAAATGAACAAACCAATTTCGAAAACCAAACTCTTCTCAATACTCTCAGATAACTTCCCCAACACACAAAATTAAAACATGATCATATGTATTCCACCCCTTCCTTCCATAGTAGCAAATGACCTGTTCAGGCCAGTGTCAAGAAGATTTTGAACCTTCATTCTTCCCTCTTTATAATTTCCTTTTTTCAACTCCTTGTTGCCCCCTTGTTTTACATTTTTTAACTTATTCATTCTTCTATCCATCTATCTCTGATTTTCAACACTTTACTTTTCGGCTGTCACACCACCTTTATATTTAACTTTCATTATCTTTGACTTTTACTTCTTCCAGTATAGTATAACCGTACACTTACACATCCATTTCTAATTTAATTTAGTTCTATTCCATTCTCTGCTGAAAGAACTCATTTCATGAATCTTTAACGGTAAATATTATATTTCATTTTCTACGATATTAACACTTATTAGTACTTGTTCAAGCAATTTTATTCTCTGGTTTGTTTACATTGGCTAACATTGGATTACTCACACCACAACTTGCGTTGTTTTTTTGTCTCAATTAGTCCTGAGGATGACGCCGACGACGCGCTGACATGTCGATTAGTGATTATTCACATCCAGAATTACAAGGAACAAGGGAATTTCAATTTCAAGATAAGAATAGAATTCAATTTTTCAATCACCTTTATTCAATTTTTATTCTCTCCCCTTTTTGACAATTTTCTATCTCAACCTTATTACCTTGTCATATTTCATTATATTGTATTCAACTTTTACTTTGACTCATGTGTTATTATTACATGTGTTTTAATACGTTTGTCTTTTGATTATATGTGATTTAGACTCACATTTTTAATATGTTTATATACTTTTAGATATTGTGCAGGACATTATTTTAACTTTTAAATTTATCATATGATTTAAGATTAATATCTTACACAACATTTTTTCCATTCTACATTTATAACTATTCTTTTGCATCACTTTTAACATTATAATTTTATTAATTTAATTCTTTACATTTGATTTTGACTCATATTTGTTAATATTTAATATCCTCTTAGATATTAAGGACAGTATTTTTACTTAAATTTTCAATTGATCTTAGATTCAGTACTAGTCACAAATTATTTTCCATCCTATATTTATAACTATTCTTTACATTGAATTCTATTATTATAATTACGATTTACTTAATTAATTAGATATATTAACTAGACTGGCGAAGATGGGGAGATCCGGGTTCGATCCTGGTCAGGTGCACTGAGGGTAGTCTTCTCTAAATGGATTTCCATTCTCCCTCTACGCAAGTGTGGGTGCACTTCTTCTAAATTACGCCTACCTAATTCATAATCCATAAGTGTAATCAGTGCATAGGCGTATAACCTGAACAGGTAGTAAGACGCGGTGCTAGGAGGAATGAGATAGATTTAAAAATGGTGTTTGCTCAATGTGCAGTGGCTTACCTGTACAATCATTATTTGATTACGTCGCCATAAACAGTAGACCCAGAATTGTGTATGATTGTATATCAGTAAATAAAATATTTATCTTTAGTTATAATTTATAAATAGCAACATATCAATTTTTATTTAAGTGTTTTGGTGAAAAAAATAAATAATGAGCTTGGAAGGGGGTAACTTGGTGGTATGAAGGAAAAAATATACATTTTGCTAAACTTAAACACTGAATACTGAAAGTAGATGGAAAACTTTTCTAAATAGATGAGGGTATTCACTAAATTGTTTTCCACTCTCCCCCAATGGTACACTTCCTCTAAGTTCAACCTTCCTCATCCTTAGCTCTCTCATTAGTACACATGCGTAAAACCCGAAATTATAGTAAAACGTGGTGTTAAGAAAAATGTCAAATGACCTCTCATTCTATTGAACTTCTCTCATTAAAAAGTTTTTAGTATATTTTAGCATTATAATTTGAAGCAATCGCTGCAATGTCCAATAGTATATTGTGTATTTTTGTTGCGTAGCTCTATTGGTTTCGTAACGTCATTTTAATAATAGGTGTGTTTTATGCACCACATCCTACAACCCATCAAAGATATATGCATATTTTATCTGATGGTGTAGGAATAAGTAATGTAAGATTTATAAGAAATGTATAGGTATGCGCCTAAAGGGAAAGTAGAAAACCATTTGTAAAAAAATCCTCTCTTTAGTAGCAGTTGGAATTCAATTATTATTATTACTAGTACCGCGTCTTACTACCCGTTAGTGCTATACTCACTTACGCTAATGTGTAACGGTAGGGTGATTGTGAGATGTAATGGAAGACCTACAGTTTAACGTGGAATCCGAACCACGGTGGAGGCCTGGCATTCCACTCATTCCCAAGTTGTGATTAATACACGTCTTGTAAGAGATGAAGGAAGGGTTTTTGGCAATCATATAAATCTGTGCCGGAACTGAGTATTGAACCCTGGACCACCATCACAGAAGTCCGACACCTTAACCCTAGATCGCTAGGTCACCCCCGGGATTTAAACCCTGATCTCCACGTGACCTGAACATCATACAAGACGAGACTGATGACTTTGCCACGTGTCCTCTGGTTCGGGTAGTGAAAAGTAGCTTCACATAAGATTACAACATAAGAGTTTACTTGAGCGCGTAATATTTGTTTACGAAAGTCAAAATATAATACGCGAAGAGCATAAAGTCATTTTAGGTTGAATGAATCAATATAAATTTATTTTTAAAAAAAGAGGCTAGTCTATTAAAGTGGGGATGTAGGGGAGGCTAAAAAAGAATGTTTGTTACAGATTTGATATCAAAACTTGTTTTTGTCTGGATAAATCAAATATTACTTCAGTACAAATATAGAATTTAATTTTCTTCACGTGGTGATATCAACGGTTGTTGAATATCTGTCAAAGGAGTCCTGGAATTTAATGACAACTTTTTATCTTCAACAAGTGTTGATATTCCCATGTGAATAAAATTAAGATTTATGTTTGTACTGAAGAAATATTTTATTTATTTTGGCAAAAAAAAAAGTTTTGTTATAAAAATGCTGACCTTTCCTCGGGTTTCCTACATCCCAACCTTACAGTAAGCGGTTACGTCTTTTGATGTATAGGCTTATTATCAATATCTATAAAATTACAATAATAATATAGTAGAATGTTATCAACGTTGGTGCACAATTAATGCTTATCTTAAAAAAATATATATATATATGCTACCCACCTCGGTGGCGTAGTTGGCTAACGCACTAGTCGTGTTGAGTTCGACTGTTGAGGACGGGGAGATTGAGGTTCGAATCTCGGTCGGGTGAAATGTGGGTGGTTTTTCCTAAATGGTTTTCCACTCTCCCTCCACGCAAATGCGGGTTCACTTCCTCTAATTAAACCTTCCCAATTCCTAATCCATTAGCGTAATTAGTACTTAAAGCGTATAACCCGAACGGGTAGTAAGACGCGGTGCTAAATAAAAATTAAATAAAAAATATATATGCTCCAAGTGTCCATCCGTAGGAAATTCGAGGTGTATCTTTATCCTTCTATCTTGGTTATGAATATTTCAAGTTAATTCCTTCTGGCAGTCTAGTCATCACTTTCTATACATGTTCCAAAACAACCTTTTCCTCTTTATATGTTTTTTAAAACCTTTATTCTCTCTTCATGCTTCTAAGAAAACTTATACTCTCTATATAGACTATTTTTTATAAATATTTATTTTCTCCACATGCTTCAAATTCGATATTCATGCTTGTTAAGAACCTGATTTTTTTTTTTAAATTCTTCACAACAACCTTATTTTTTCATTGTCTCTACGTCACTTATACTCAATCTTAATTACCTCCAAGGACTTCTTTAGCCTCAAACTGCGTATAGCTTGACTCCTGGTTCAAGATCTGTTACTTTTCTAAGCTACTCTTTTTATTATCATTGGAGTGACCTGGCGGTCTAGGGGGTAAGATGTCAAGACTTCTGTGCTGGCGGCCGGGGTTCAATCCTCGGTCGTGGCACAGATTTATCTGATTACCAAACCCTTCCTTCACCTCTGACAATGTGGGGAATGCCAGGCCTCCACCGTGGTTCGGATTCCACGTTAAACTGTATGTCCTCCATTTCATATCACAATCACCCTACCATTACACATTAGCATAAGTGCGTATAGCCCGAACGGGTAGTAAGACGCGGTGCTAATAATAGTAATAATATTATCATTGGAGTGAAGCCTTGTTTATTATGCAACAATTTAGACACACTATGTTTGATAACATGTTGGAAGCCAACATGTGGGTGAAAATAAGCCGCGTTCATCTTGTTGGGCCAACATCCTGGGTGTCCTAAACTCTTGCAGTATAAAACCAAAACATAAGAAATTGTGTGGGAAGAAGGTTTAAAAATCTTAACTATTGCAGTAAGTGTCTCCTCATTTCTTAGAATTCTAATGGTCAGCCATTCCTAAGATCAGAATATTTTGGATACAGCTTAATCAGTTTAATTTTGTTCGCCTTGTTCCGCTTCATGATCACAAAATATGTATACCATTTTTTTTTATTTTTTTTAGCACCGCATCTTACTTCCCTTTCGGGTTATTATTCCCTTATGTACTAATTTTGCTAATGGTGGGAAAAATTAATAAGGTTATATTTTATAGGAAGTGAAT
The DNA here is from genome assembly GCA_901482245.1 of Timema douglasi. Lineage (NCBI taxonomy): Eukaryota > Metazoa > Arthropoda > Insecta > Phasmatodea > Timematidae > Timema > Timema douglasi. Next base: position 36,611 of record CABEEJ010001061.1, on the reverse strand, counting down.
CCGAATCTGCATATAGGGAAAGTATAAAACCATATTTTTTTTAAAAAACTTAAATTTACCCGAATGAGATTATAATCTTGATCACCCCGTCATCGGCAGTCTAGTCCATTGCAAGAGTAGCGCCTTAGACCATGCGGCCACAGAAGCGGGTACCAAAAAGTTATTCTGATCTGAAAACAAAACACGTACGTTGCTAAGGCTAGAGAATGACTCGACTCGATCACGCATACGCAGAACCTCTCGATTCTATCAACATGTTATGTTGACTATTATTATACTACAGTAGCTCCATGGCTTCTTTGGTGCTGACTGACAACTCACAGCTGACTTTTGACAGTCAATATTTAGGTATATACTTAAATGTTGACTGTAAGACGTCACAGCTGCTAAACACACTAAACACATGTTTTTGCAGATCATATGGTTCGGCGTAGGGATACATAAGTTGGTGTGGTAACTTTTCAAAGCTGTCTGTCAGCACCAAAGAAGCCATGGGGCTACTGTACTATAAAGCCACATAGCTGACTCACTCACCGACATTAATGTTTACCCACTTCCAGATGAGCTAAAAAACTTGAAATTGGGCAAACTTATAACTTCTAGCCTGTAACTGACGTAAAATTTCCAAAAAGTTTAAAAAAAAATCATTTTTTAATCCCCCAAAAAAATTCAAAATGTCGGAGCAACTTTAAAGTTGGTGCGGACCTTTCTTTGAAGGTATCTTGTGGCTAAACGGTAATACCTATCAAAAAAGGGAGCTGGACTTAACAATACTTTACATCCACTTGCAAAGAAAACTCACTGGGGGTTTGGAGGCCGAGCCCCCAACGAGCAAAGTGAGTTTATCATCTACAACAATTGATCCAACAAGACATGTTGGCACTGACCAGCCCCGTTATCACTGGGGTGAGATGGGCTCTTAAACTCTCTAATTATGTTGCCGGACGTCTTAGTGGCAGAGACATGTGTGGCTGTTGCATGAAGAAGTCCTGAAGGACTTGCTTGAATAATTCCTGTCAGTTTAACACCAGGGGGCGATTTCAAAGAACGAGTGGAGGCACGGAAAACCTATATATATATATTCTCTGTGCATGGGCGTCCAGCCCTTAGGGTTAGAACTAGGTAGAGGGAAGAGGGTGTACTGCATGACCCTCAGGAAATTACTTAACAAAGATTTATTTTAATTAGACAGTTTTTAATTTTAAAACATTGAATTATTAAGGTAGGAATGTAGGAAACGTGAGAAAAGGAAAGTGTCTTTGCAGTTTGTTAATGCAAAACTTTTATTTTACTAAATAATAATAATATTTAGCACCGCGTCTTACTACCCGTTCGGGTTATACGCTCTTAGTACTAATTACTCCAATGGATTAGGAATTGGGAAGGTTGAATTAGAGGAAGTGAGCCCACATTTAGGTGGAGGTAGAGTGGAAAACCATTTAGGAAAAACCACCCCCAGTTCACCCGACCAAGATTCGAACCTCTATCTCCCCGTCCTCAGCAGTTGAGCTCAACACGACAAGCGCGTTAGCCAATTACGCCACCGAGTCGGGTACTAAATAAATAAAACATTTCAGTTTCTTCACATGCTGATAACAGTTTTTGAATATTGGTCAAGGGTGTTCTCGAATTTAATGACAAGTTTTTCTCTTCATTTTAAAAGCTTCCCATTGAATGCTGATATGCTCATGAGATATATTCAACAAATGTTGATATTTCAGTAATCTGGATCAATATTTAATTTATTCTGACAAAAAAAATATTTATATAAAAACTACAAAAACACTTACCTTTTATAGCGTCCCCTAAAATTCCACCTTGAAGTAGCCACTTTTAGGCAACAGAGATAATCCTTACAAAATCAGTTGTATGATAACTGATGAATATTTAACTTCCTCATCAAAAACGTATTACTGATAAATTATTCATGATAGATATAAAAATAATTATTCAGCCTCTTACGTGGTCAAGGATTAACTGTCAGACATATTTAGTATACTTTGACGATGAAGGAAAGTTTGTTGTTCGAGTCCCAGCCAGGTCTACTAAGTATTTCCCCCCCCTCCCCCCTAAACTGTCCCCCACTCTCCTTCCACGTAAATTATGTTGCATTTCCTCTTAATGATACCTTCCTTGTTCCCACCCCATTATCATAGCTAAAACGCGTACTGTCCGGACGGGTAGTAAGAAGTGTTGGGGGGAAAAACATGAAAATATCAGTGCATTGCAGGCATAATTAAAAATAAAATCACGTAATATATGTGTTTGGATTTTGTAAGCCGACCGAAATGTAATTGCCTAACTGTATTCATATGCCAGGCCTCCACCGTGGTTCGGATTCCCCTATAAACTGTAGGTCCTCCATTTAATCTCACAATCACCCTATCATTACACATTAGCGTAAATGCGTATAACCCGAACAGGTAGTAAGACGCGGTGCTAATAATAATAATAATAATGTATTCATATGAAAGACATAACATTTTACTGAGACGAATATGTACAGTTAAAATAAATACTAGAATCTCATTAGTGTATTAA
>CABEEJ010001061.1:15611-33860 GCA_901482245.1 Timema douglasi | reverse complement strand
TGTACCCCCACCTCCCTTCTTTTTCTCTAGCATCCCTCCTCCCCCTTCCCCACCCACCCCCTATAACCCCGGAGGCGAGAAACTGACTAACATCCCCGTACTGCCCAAAGGGGCTATTAGGACTCCCCAAACTAAACCTGGAGTCGTAAAGGTTGGCGAGTTCTACAGACTGTATTTGATTGCAATATTGCTATTCAAAACAAAGGATATATAATATAAATAGCATGAATGCTGTGTTTTGAATTAGAAAAACCTCACTAATTATGAACTATGGTATGTAATTATCTTAAATACCAATATTATCCCTATATATATATATATATAGCTGCAATCCAATTTTCATAGGAAGCTGTCATCTAGTGAAGCAATTAGATCAAATTTCACGTATCCATACGTCAAGTCATGTGATCTGCAGCTATCAACTTTTGTAGATATCATTACCTAAAAAGTATCAGTGTTAAATTTGTAAATTATTTTAAATTTTGGCCACATAAAATCTATTTGTATTTCTAAAAAGATATTTCCTATGAAACTTGGACAGTACATGATTGTCTTTTGAAAGTTTTAATTAAAAAATTATATTTTTTATCAAATTGTTCACGCTCATTTTATTCCATCAATAAAACTGTGACCCACTTCAGTGGCCGAATGGTCTAAGGTGTCACTAGTGTTAGACTGGCTTGCTGAAGACGGGGGAGATCGGGATTCGAATCCCTGTTTGGTCTACTAAGGGTGTTTATTTTTCCTAATGGGCACGTGTATAAAAATGTCGTTCTCATCTAATCTGGTTTTATGGCCACAGAAAGGTCGGGGTTCAAATCTCGGCTGGGTGAACTAATGGAATATTTCTTAAATGTTTTCCCCCACCTTTTTTTAAAAGTAAATGCGTGTACACTTAATCAAAATTCTACTTTACTCATCCCTACTCCATATTAGAATAGTCTAGACAGGTCATAAGATGCATAGCAAGTAAAATAAAATAAATCAAGCATTCTGTAAAATTAGACTTTTCAATTCTGCGTATAGGAATTTAATTTTCTTTACATTATATAAAATAGTTAAAAACAAATAATAAAACTTTGTAGTGTGTTTTAAAAAAATAGTAATAAAAATTTAATATATGTATGAATATGATAAGTTAACACTAATCTCTTAATAAAATCTAAAAAAGGGTCCATGGTTTGATATCCTGGACTGGAAATGAAATTTCAAATTTCATGTATATAGCAAATAAACCAAATGGTTTGATGACTATACTAATTAAATTAAATCTAAAAGTACATATTAAATATTATAACTATATTATTATAGCTAATTATAACTAACACAATGAACCCTCGTCCCATTTGAAGGACTTTGAATTTTATCTCGTTAGGTTCATAATCTAGTCTTCTATCTTCGTATAATGTGAAGGGTGAATATTACAACCCAGCTAACATAGGGATGATCAGATATTATGGATATAAATATTATCTACTTACGCCTATCCATATGTCAACTCGTGCTATCTGCACCAATCTAATTGGATAATTAATATTAGAACCTATAAAATAGCTCTGGTAAAATGTTAAAATTGTTTCAATTTTTGCTGCAAAAAATTATGTTTGTAATTTCTTGAAGGCCCTTCCTATAAAAATAGAAATTTATATGCAGTTCCAGCGACTTAAATATTCATTGAGCCCTTGTAAAAACAATAATTGAGGTCTTTTTTTTTAATATTTGAAGAATATCATTCAATAAGTTATATCATATAATCGTATAAGTATTCACATGGATAGCGAGGGAATCTCTCTTTAGTTTATTCTCGCAAGTTTCTACCTTTCTTTGAAAAAATTTGGTACCTGCAAAGGTCAAATGGTTCCTGCATTAGTTAGACACGACCTTGCTGCGTGAGAAGCTCGGCAAAGTGTAATGGTCTGCGTTTTACACAAACAACGAAGGGAAGGCACTGATTTGCCCTTACTAATAAGATGAGGTCAACACCTTCGATGGTAAACAAGAAAATAATCATTCATCAAAGTTTAGTTCTCATGTAGTCTCTGGAGGCAAGTTCCCAGGTTGGCTCTGGAGGCAAGTTCCCAGGTTGGCTCTAGAAGCATGTTCCCAGGTTGGCTCTAGAAGCATGTTCCCAGGTTGGCTCTGGAGGCATGTTCCCAGGTTGGCTCTGGAGGCATGTTCCCAGGTTGGCTCTAGAGGCATGTTCCCAGGTTGGCTCTGGAGGCATGTTCCCAGATTGGCTCTGGAGGCATGTTCCCAGGTTGGCTCTGGAGGCATGTTCCCAGGTTGGCTCTGGAGGCATGTTCCCAGGTTGGTTCTAGAGGCATGTTCCCAGGTTGGCTCTGGAGGCATGTTCCCAGGTTGGCCATGGAGGCATGTTCGCAGGTTGGTTCTAGAGGCATGTTCCCAGGTTGGTTCTAGAGGCATGTTCACAGGTTGGCTCTAGAAGCATATTCCCACGTTGGTTATATGGGCATGTTGACAGGTTGGCTATAGAAGCATATTTCCAGGTTGGTTATATGGGCATGTTCACAGGTTGGCTATAGAAGCATATTCCCAGGTTGGTTATATGGGCATGTTCACATGTGGTTTCTAGAAGCATATTCCCAGGTTGGTTCTAGAAGCATGTTCCCAGGCTGGTTCTAGAGGCATGTTCCCAAGTTATTTCCAGAAGCATGTTCACAGGTTGTTTCTAGAAGCATGTTCACCGGTTGGTTCTAGAGGCATGTTCACAAGTTGGCTCTGGAAGCATATTCCCAGGTTGTTTCTAGAGGCATATTCACAGGGTTGCTCTAGAAGCATATTCCCAGGTTGGTTCTAGAAGCATGTTCACAGGTTAGTTATACAGGCATGTTCACAGGTTGGTTCTAGAGGCATGTTCACAGGTTGGTTCTAGAGGCATGTTCACAGGTTGGTTATATAGGCATGTTCACAGGTTGATTATATAGGCATGTTCACAGTTTGGTTATATAGGCATGTTCACAGGTTGATTATATAGGCATGTTCACAGGTTGGTTCTAGAAGCATGTTCAAAGGTTGGTTATATAGGCATGTTCACAGGTTGGTTCTAGAAGCATGTTCACAGGTTGGTTATTATAGGCATGTTCACAGGTTGGTTATATAGGCATGTTCACAGGTTGATTATATAGGCATGTTCACAGGTTGGTTCTAGAGGCATGTTCACAGGTTGGTTGTATAGGCATGTTCACAGATTGATTATATAGGCATGTTATGGGTGACCTGGCAGTCTAGGGGTAAGGTTTCAGACTTCTGTGCGGACGGCCGGGGTTCAATCCTCGGTCCCGGCACAGATTTTTCTGATTACCAAACCCTTCCTTCACCTCTGACAAGACATCTTGTGAATGTGGGGAATGCCAGGCCTCCACCGTGGTTCGGATTCCACGTTAAACTGTAGGTCCTCCATTTCATCTCACAATCACCCTACTATTACACATTAGCGTAAGTGCGTATAACCCGAACGGGTAGTAAGACCCGGTGCTAATAATAATAATAATATATAGGCATGTTCACAGGTTGATTATATAGGCATGTTCACAGGTTGGTTATATAGGCATGTTCACAGGTTGGTTCTAGAGGCATGTTCACAGGTTGGTTATATAGGCATGCTCCCATGTTGGTTATATAGGCATGTTCACAGGTTGGCTCTAGAAGCATATTCCCAGGTTGGTTCTAGAAGCATATTCCCAAGTTAGTTCTAGAAGAATGTTCCCAGGTTGGTTCTAGAGGCATGTTCACAAGTTATTTCTAAAAGCATATTCCCATGTTGGTTCTAGAAGCATGTTCACAGGTTGGTTCTAGAGGTATGTTCCCAGGTTGGTTCTAGAGGCAAGATCTCAGGTTGATTCTCGAGGCATGTTCACTGGTTGGTTTTGGAGTCAATTACCCAGGTTGTCTTTGGAGGCAAGGTCCCATGTGTGCTATCTAGGCAAGTTCCCAGGCTGGCTCTGAAGGCAAGTATCCAGGCTGGTGCTGGAGGTAAACTACAATGTTAGTTCTGGAGTCTAGTTACAATCATTTTGTAGGTGAGCTACAAGGTAAGCTCTGAGGTCTAGCTACAGGATTAACATTGGGAGTGAGTTACAAAGCTAGCAAGGTTAGATCTGAGACCTATTTAAATTTTTACTTTTGAGGTAAGTTACAAGGTTGGCCACTCATACATTTATCCATTGCAGTAGCAGATTTTTGTATATTTATAACGTACGTGCATAAAAAAGTATTTTTGTTTGTTATTGAATTTTTGAACACGATTCTTTAGTAGTCGTTGATCATTTTTGTGGATAGTAATAGTTGTAATTATATAATTGAATAAAACTATTTTTTCTACACATATAGTTTAAATATTATGTTAATAATATTATTTAAGCATTGATATTATATTTATTATTTTGTGTGAAAGAGATCCACCGACATTCTAATGCCCTAGGTCCCTTTAATCTTCTTGGCGGTATTGAAGAAAACTGTAATTTCTTGATAAATTCGATAAGTAAATACTCGTACAATGTTTAAATTTAAATGTGTTTTGTGTACATTAATTTTTATAGTGTAGCACTTGTATCTCTAAATCTTTTTGAGCTTACGACCCCCTTGTTAGGTAATCAAGTTCCCATACCACCACCACCACCCCCCTCCCTACATTTTGAAACCATTTTAAAACCAATCGTTACAAAGTATTGTTTTCTAGTCACTTCTTTATTTTATACAAAAAACAATTCAACGCTTGCAACATAATGGTACAAATAAAATTACTGAAAATTTGTGGGATGGTTGGCACTGTTTTTTTTTATCAATTCTTGAATATTAGCTTTTACAACTGGTAAGTAGTGCCAGTGTTGCCAATAACTCAAGGGAAAAAATAATCTTATTTTGGATAAGGGATTAAAACAAATGTCTTCAATTATTTGCAAATTTTTTAACGTTATTTCCAAATTATTTACACGCCCCACTTGGAACTGCTTCACACCTTTTCGGGGGATCGGTCCCTCGATCCTCTCCCTCCTCCCTCATGTAGAGAATCACTGTCTTGTTCATTGTTGGAATATGCGTTCTCTATTTTCCCTTGATTTATACGTCTATAAAATTAATTTTCTCTTGGTCTAAGAGTTGTTGATTCTGACAAGTAGTCCTTTTGGATACTCGATGATTTAAAAAAAAAAGCTTTGGTTGGTTCTTGGGAGTGTGAGGACCGTGACACGCATAAAGTGGGCCTCATTACGACATTCCTATTGGTCGACAAGGTCAAAAATGTTGTCACACAAGGAGCGAGGCGCGAATTGGCAGACCGCACAGAACAAGTTTACTTAACCAGTCTTGTGGCAAAAGCCAACAATAAAAATGTTACGAATAGTAATATTATGTTCAGGGGAAAAAATATAAGCAAAAAATTCTAAAAAAACTCATTTAGAAATATTTAAAAAATATATTTTTTGTTATTAATTTAAGAGCTACTTTACACATAAGTTTGTTTTTACTTTGGAACAAAAATCCCTTAGACAGAGTTTAAACTATTTTAATTTAGGACTGATCATATAACAAACACTACCTGAGCAAAGATGCAAGACATTTTGCAATTTTACATTCAGTAGGTACCTGGCGGTCTAGGGGTAAGGTGACGGACTTCTGTGCTGGTGGCCGGGGTTCAATCCTCGGTCCCGGCAGAGATGTATCTGATTACTAAACCCTTCCTTCACCTCTGACAATACATATTGTGAATGTGGGGAATTCCAGGCCTCCACCGTGGTTCGGATTCCACGTTAAACTGTACCATTACACATTAGCGTAAGTGCGTGTAACCCGAACGGGTAGTAAGACGCGGTGCTAATAATAATAATAATAATAATAATAATACATTCAGGACCATATGACTATTTAACCTCACTCCAGCCTAACCCCTAACCCTTTTAAAAAAATGTATGTGCTATATCGAATTCAACCGAATACCTTTTCTTAAGGTGTGATAGAAGGGGGAAAAAAAGTTGAGGTCCACATTATTTAAATTCTTATGCAAAAAAAAAATATTGTTGTTCAAACTAAATAAGATATTGCTTGAGTAGAAACATTTATTTTAATTTTATACACATAATAATCCAATTATTATTTTTAATAACTGACACCATCATTGAGTAATTTGACTATAACACTTGATCTTCCTATAAAATTTACTAGACGGATGTTATAATGCTCATGACAAAAATATTCAAGAACTGTTGATATTAATATGTGAATAAAATTAAAATTAATATTTTTATTAAGGTATTATTTTATTAATTTTGGCCAAAACAAATATGTTTTATCATAAAACGTAAAAAAATACGGACTTTAAGATGGGCGTGTAGGGGACGTGAGAAAAGCTCAGTGTATTTGCAATTTTTATTGCAAAACTCTTTGTTGGCCAAAATAAATATACTATTGCTCCGGTAAAAATATGGAACTTAATTTTCTTCACGTGGCTAAATCAACAGTTGTTGAATATCGGTCCTGAGCATAGCAGAAACATTTTTAACTAGGAGAAAAAGTGTGTCATTAAATTCCAGGACATCCTTGACATATATTCAAGAATTACTATTGAGCCACCGTGTGAATAATATCATGTTTCTACTGGGGGAAGTATCTAATTTCTATTGATAAAAAATAAATGTTTATATAAAAACTGCGTTTACTACACTCTCACTTATTCCCTTGCATCCTCATGACAGCAGTCGTATTAACGGCATTGGAACGAATCATGAGAAATATTAGGTTCATCTATCCTGGTTCAAAGAACGGACGGATTTACTGAGAATATTTTTCCCCAAATGGTTTGTCACCCTACTTCCGCGCTAATTAGGCTATACTACTTCTACATTCTACTTTCCTCATCTTTACCTCATTGGACATTTGATTTCCTTTTCTTGGAGATGTAGACGGACTAACACTTTTAACAAGAGTTTTCAAATAAATCGTGTCATGAATATGTTTTTTGTAAACAGCATTTTGTTCTAAAGTAATTTTTGGGTAGCTTTGTTTTTTATTTGATTTTATCTTTCTCTATTTAACAAGCCATGAATCTTAAACTCATACATAGGCAGAGGTTGGCCATTGGTCGATTTCTCACCAACGCAAATTCGACCGTGTCATTGTCATTAAAAGTCGAGCTTAGATCTTCTAAACTGACAGATATACCATGTAATTTAAAAAAGTATTTTAGTTTGACCAAAATTATCCTGATCAGTCGTATGCTATTTTATTTTTAGGTGTTCTGTATTATGACAGGCCCATTCCTTTTGTCAGTGAATTCAGACCGCCAATACACCCTGTCATCTGCGTCTTTCTTCATCTACCAGAACTTTCTCCTTTTCTTCAAGTAATCCAATATTTAAATTCTTCTTTTTTCTAAGCTCCTTTTTCTCTCAACCTAGCCTTTTATGACGTCATGCAGAAGACAGTTCCTCCAAAGGATAAAAATAGGAAAATTAAATAGTTTAAAATGAAAACGTACATTTTTCTATTTTTTTTTTTCTAAAATAATTGGAACATGAGTATATCAGGAAGGTTGATTTTAATAAAAAAATAAAAAATGTATTGACAAAAAAAAGTATAGTGGAGAAACAATATACAATCGTGGTAGCTGTGATAAGTTTATAAATCGATCAGGGCGCACAAAAGTCGCTTCACCCCAAATTAGTGCACTAAAAAGTTATTTAGACTTTTAAACATTCAAGCAGATAATTGACTAAAATTCTAATAAATAAAAGATAGTTTTCGTTCATCCTACGTCCCATTTAAATCTCTTTATATATTGCCTAAATCTCCTTCTTCAACTTCATCTGTTGCATACCAATAATGAAGCCCGGTGAGGAATTTCATGCTCAATAATCTGTTATATTGGAGGCACTTAGAACCCAAGGTTACTTATTTAATTGTTATTTTAATCCAAGTCCAACACCTTAGCTCAGCTTACAGCGTGTTTGTGTACCGAGCTATAGGTCCCGGGTTTGTATCCTGGCATGGCCAAAAAATGTATCATTGGTGAAATGTGGGCTTCCCCTTTCACAATGATGAACTAATGGCTGGGGTTTGGGTGTTGTGTATGTTCTAAATTTAAGTTAGCTTATAAGTCGTGTGCTGATATTGTTAGCACCCACTCTACTACCTCTTTGCTACGGCCACACAGGACTAAAAGGAAAGTGGGGGTGAGCTACATATAGTTTTAAAGAAGAAAGACATTAGCAACAATTTGGTAATAATATGAATGTTTTATTTAATAAAATAACAATTTAAACAATAATTTACATGGCCTGAAGAATCCATTAGGGTTGTGTTGAAAATCATATTAAACAAATGCGCAGTACTAACATGCGAATGTTTCCAAACATGAAACATGTTCTTAAGTCAACTAGGTCAGTCTGGAAGAGAGAATCAATCACTCGTTCCACCAAAACAATGTCAGTTTCACAACAGTGATTATTGACAAAACAACCTAAGGTGGTGACTATCCGAGCAAATTACTTTATAAATATCTAGTCAGATAATTATTGAATACAAAAAGAAAAGAGCCTAATGGGCATCTTTTAAATTGGTACGAAAGTTGTCTGCTACGCTACATTGAATACAGACACAAAAAAGAAAAAAGGGAAGTTAAATTTAATATCGTACGGATATTTCGGGTAACATAAGAGTTTGGCTTACAGACCATCGGTCAAACTCCCGCGGGACTATTAAATGTTAACACAACTACGGACGCTAACAAGATACCTACTTGTTGATAAACATTATATAACATACAAAGGAAGTCTAGCTAAACCACAATTAAATTCAATCAAATAGTTTGAAAAATGTTCAAAGTCAAAATCAATCCATCAGCAAAATTTTACGTTACTTTACCAAACAATTCAAAATAAGAAAACATCATCTAAAGATTAGTCTACATTAACAGCTAAATTCAGACAATTCAAATAAAATACTTCTAGCAAAAATTAGTTCAAAAATATGGCAATCTGATATATTCAGTGACCTCACTGACACTAGCGCCTGATTGGCGGCAAAAAGAATCAGGTGTCTCGTTACAAAATTCAGTATTACAAACAATATTAACTTTAGCAAATAGTTTACGTTGCCTATGCAGGTTTATTCCAATAAATACGTTACTTTAATTTCAAATTTGAACAAGCCATAGTTCAAGTCTATTAAAATAATATTGATGTAATAAATATATAGAGAATACGAAAACATCCTGAAAATCTATAAGTCTAGGACCGGACATATCCTGACGGCGTCTAATACAATATTCTAGGACATGACTTCTCCTGAAGGCATCCAATTTAATAGTCGATTCGTCTTCAGAATCACCGGGCTTAAATAGTGTTTCTAGTTGCCTGGGGTTGAAAAAAAGGGGGGCGGGGGTCCATATACCTCGGTGACGTCTCATCGGCCATTTCGATGGATGAAAATCAGCATGTACACCATCGATCAAGCTTAGATTGGCTGGCCTCTCTCCATCACGTTCGCTAGTGTTGACAAAAGATCTTTTTGACCAGAGCACCAGAGACGTACACACATCACTCGCTGTCTAGGTGGAAGATTTCGTCTTGCCCGCAGGGGGCAGGTTAGTCGTAATTTCGGTACTGTTGTGAGCGTCATTCTTGAGTCTTATTGGAATCATTTTGACTCATACGCTACGCACATCAGATGCAGTTACACCAAGGCTCGTTCGTTCCACTCTTCAATCTAGGACGCGGCGAGTATAGTCCAGTCATGAAGGTTGTTCTAGCCAGAAGATACAACGTGTAAGTACATGAACATTTTATTAATTGCAGGGAGTTTATTCTTGTCTGATATGGCTTAGTATTGTAGACGGATTCTACATTGGACTAGGGAATGCCAGGCTTCCACCGTGGTTCGGATTCCACGTTAAACTGTAGGTCCACCATTTCATCTCACAATCACCCTACCATTAAACATTAGCGTAAGTGCGTATAACCCGAACGGGTAGTAAGACGCGGTGCTAATAATAATAATAATAATAATAATAAATACATTGGACTACAATAGAAAAGCTTGATATATAAGGAAGTTTATTAATATTGCTGTTTCATACGGAGTGGGTAGTATTACTTGAAGATTAGTATGGGGGGTGGTATGATGTAACATCACCAAATGTTACAAAATAATCAGTTGGTTTAAATAGTGCACTTTAATACCTTAAATAAACGGAAAAAAGTTAGATAAAATACTAAAATGTAGCTTAGGACAGAATATATGGATAAATAGTTTTTCTATACGTAATTGAAACTCATACCAGTGGGCACGCAGACTCAATGTCAAGCTCATCTGATATGGTTTGACAGTTAAGGGAAGGTTTAGGTTAGAATAGGACCTGGTATATAGAGGATGGTTTTTCCTTGACAATATGCCTCTCACCCTGTACGCAAATGTGAATATATTTCTACTAAATTATATCTTCCTCATCCCTACCCTATTATTATGTTTAAATGCGCATAGCCTTGTTGGGTAGTAATATTAAGGAGGGAGGTTGAAAGTAATTTTAAAAATTATAAAAAATCAAATGGGCTTAACTTATATTATGTTTAGAATGAATAATTTATTTCAAGGTGAACATTTTTGCACTTTATTCACATACATATATTTTATTGTAGTTACTAAAAAACAAACTAAATATTTAAATTCTATTATTTTTACTGCCATACTTAAGAACTAAGTTTCTTGTTCTAGTGTTTTACTGCTCAAATGAGAGTCGGGTCCTTAAAATTAATATCACCTTCGGGCTCTACACATATTCCTCACTGTCCTTAAAGTTATAAACAAGCTCAGCTACAAAAAAATATCTGCTTAGAGTCAAGTTTAGTCCCGTATTTATTTATTTTGTATTTTATATTGCACAAGCTTGTTAATATTTAAAAAAATTACCTATAGCCCGGATATAAATATGTCTATTAGTATTTTGTCTAATATCATAACCTACATCTCACCCATTCCAATAAACACTTTTCAAAACAGACTTTCAATATAAGTCAGTGTGCTTTATCATGTATTCACTGATATATTTTATACCGATCCACATTGGTCGTTACTTTAAATAAATGATACGGAACTCCGCACGGACTTTCTCGCTCTATTGTTTGAAAATGGAGATATTTACTCAAAATGCGTAATATATGTGAAACGAAATAATATACACTACAGCATATACACTAGCAAACCCAAGCATAAATTGAACATTTTTTGAGCCCCAATTTTAAATTTTATAATTTTAATTTTTAAAGAATTAATGTCCTCATTTGTGTGTTTGGACCAATAAAAGTGATCGATTTTGGGTCTACAAGGGTCAACACTTCGTATTAAAATGTTGACTTCCGGTTAAAATTTTAACATTTTATTAGGTGTTGTACATCTTCAGATCATCGCATTGCTATTCAATTCCTCATTTATAAATTTTGACCAATAAAAAATATGTTAATATTGATTATTGAGTCTAAAATGAAGGCGATAGAACATTGTTGTACAAACATTTCTCCTAAGAGGTTAAAGGAAAAATAACAAACTTTTTGATAGACTTACTTTAATTTAATTACTCTATGTAGCGGTTCCCAAATGGGCTCCACGGAGCACTTGCTGCTTCGTGAAGCATCTCCAAGTACTCTGCAAAGAGATTGGAAAGAAAAGTAAATTAAATGTGACAATCTCTCAAAACTGTGAATTTGTATGGCCATAAAATGAACTGTCTATAGGTATTGGGTAGAAATTATTTAGCTCCTGCAGCGTTCTGTGAAGCAGTGTAGATTATAGTTATTAATAAGTCTAAGTGCATGTCATGCGTCACCTCAGTCAGCTTTGCCCACCCGCACCTTCAGAGAATCATGCAAAACATCGAGAACGATCGGTGAAGCACACATATTGCACGTGGTGAAACCAGTCAGACAGATTCTACGGTGACAGTCAACCTCGTCACTATGAGTGCTTGATTGATTTGACATTACATTTTAAGATAAAAGAAATTTTTGCAACTAAGAAGTCACTAACAGAATTTTGGTGTCAGCTAAGAGACGAATTTGAAGTTGTTGTTTTTTATATATAAATCGAGAATCACCCTTCTTCCCTTTGTCTTAACTTACTAATGTGAATTGAAATTATCTGCCTATGTGGCTACTAAGACAAAATACAGATCCCGCCTCAATATTTACAGTATCGATACACAATTTGGATACGTTATCAAGTGCATTGCTTTACTTAATGTTTTTGGTTACTATTTTTCGTTTATGAAGTTAAGTAAATAAGTTCCTCATTTCTCTGAAATTAGTGGAAAGAATAACATGTCTAATGAAATAAACTTGATGTTAATATGCCCTAATCTTTAAAAAATGTTACAATTTGTTTTATTTTATCATTGGTTAATTTTTCACTTTTATAAAACAGGAAACTCTGAGCAACATGAGTGGTCAACGGAGTTCCGCACGGGTCAGCAAATTCTGTAAAGTACGGAAATTCTTCTCTTTAGTAATAGGGATGTTTGGTAGAACTCTACGGGATGCTATCGCTCTCTCTCTCTCTTTAATATGTTTCAAGTCTACAATCTCAAGCTTGGCATGCTGCCATTCGATTAGACTTTTCACAGATGGTTTGCATTTGGACTGATGGACAGATGGATGTATGGGTGGATGAATGGTTGGCTGAGTAGATGGGTGGGTGTGTAGGTATGAGTAGGGGGTGGATGGTAAATAAATAGGTTGGTGAAGGCTGGGAAGATGGGTTGGTAGGTGAGTGGATAGTGGATAATAAATTAAGTACAGTAGAGTGATATGTTGCTTCATAGGTAGATAGGCGGATATGTAGGGATTTAGTAGTGTGTGGGTTAGGGGATAAAAAGGTAGTTGGGTGTGTAAGACCTATATTTTAATCAATCATTTACTTCATATATATATATATATATATTCAAAAATAAATTACATCGCATACAATGATTTTATTTAATGTCATTTATTTTCTAATAATCTATAGCAAAGCTGGGTTTGTTTGGATTTACTTTTATAGTGTAGTGTATTTATTTAATTTATTTGAGGTATTTAACGTACACTTTCTGAATCGACTGATTATATCAGTACACGAGAATTGCTATGAGTTAGATCAAAAAGTCCTACCAATTTTCCCGGGAAAGATATTTTCACATACCTTTTAGGGATCTTTACACACCATGGGACCGACGGCTTTTCTTCTCCTTTGAAGTAAGTTGTACTACTGATTCTTATCGCTCAAGAAAAATCCGTCGATCTCGGCTGGGTTCGATCCCCAGAACATTGCGTCCTGGGTTAGGTAAACACCTTACCCCAAAACCATCGAGGTCGACCCGTGTTCTGTTGTACAAAGTTTCAAACTGCCTGTTCTGGATGATGATTCTCGTAACTCCACTAAACCCAGTTTTCAAAACATTTGCTAATTTTAGATTATTTAAAGTAAAACTTGTATACGTTGCGTTATCTAAGGATACAAAAAGGTAGGGGCGTATTATACATATTTACAAAATGGTTGAAACAAAGTTGAAACTCTTTGATATTTAATTGCTTAGAAATAATACACGGCTTATATTTTATCGCCCAAGTCAACTAAATGGTTTACTTTTCTTTGTTAAAGTGGCCAGCCGAATACCACCTCTGCTTACTAGGGGTCAGAGATCTTAGTTACAAATCCATAGGTCCTTGGTTTGATCCCAGCCTCTTCCATACTTTTATGAGAAGCAGTGGTTCTAGGATGGGGTCAAAATCGGCTACATGAGGACAAATGAGGAGCTACTTGAATTAATTAGTAGTGGCTCCCGTTTAGAAGACTGATATTAGCGGATGGAAGGCTCGGTGGGCTGACCACAAGACACCCTCTATCCACAAATGTTGGCATCATATTTTCCAACATCTGGCACCCACTTGATCTAACTTAAATATATTAAAATAACGTTGAGCTACTTTTGTAATTAGCACAACAAACTTTAAAAGCGTTGTCAGTATATAATTGCACATGCTGGACTCATTGTATTAGAAGAGTCAAAATATTCACCGACACAATCAAACCAGAATATACTATAAAATATATCTGTAAAGTTATAGTTGTTTCACCGTAGGCATTCTCTTATTTTATCTATTTATAGAATTATATCCATTCAGGTGTAAACTCACAGCTTTGTGGCTACACACTAAAATTAATGGAGTGATTTTAACTACCCCTTTTTTATTATTACTATTACTATCCGAGCAAAGTTGTGTAGAACTTGATAGCGCCTGTCGCCATTGTAAAGAGGAAAAGGGATAGGCAAATAACTCTACTAACAATTATATAGCCCAAAACCATTTAATTATTATTATAGTCAGTTCAAAAGCCGCGAGTCTTTCAATTGAGATACTCATCAGTTACATTAGTGCTTGTTTTGGTATAGGCCATAAACACTTATGGAAAAAAATTCGACACCCAGAGATTATCTGGTTGAAAACTAAACCAGCCATTTTAAGTTGTAGCCTAATTTTCCAATCAACAAAACATCACTAAATAAATTTTAGTTATCATAAATAGAGGAATAAAAATATATCCCCGATTACATATTTTAATTAAAGTAGGTCTATATTAAATTCACCAATGTGTAAGGTTAGTAAAAAGAATAAATATAGGCCTAAATATACATCTCACGCTTACTGACCCATGTCTGCACTTCTATATCGGATATACTTTTCATATTGTCTCAATTTATTTATTCTTAATAGCATTATTCCCCTCATATCAGTAGCTTCTCAATTACGCCCTTAATCATGTCACGCAAAATACAGCCACGAAACATTAAATATGTCTTGGATAAGAAATGAAAGGAAGCATTACATCTTACTTTCCTCGACTAACATTAGTTAGTCACCAAACTTAAAACAGCTCAAACTGCAGGGGTTCTGTTACAGTCCAACTTTCATCTATAAAAATTAATAAATTCACTCTCGCGTATCCATACGTCAAGTCATGTTATATTCAGCTGTCGATTTTATAGGCATTATTAATACACATCAAACAACTAACAGGCCCCGTGGTATACTGGTCAAAGCATCTGGTTACCAAACTTTGGGTCCCGGGTTAGATTGCGGGCTGGTATCATTAGTCTTTTCCCGAAAGCAGAATTATCTCTATGGTCACCTGGCTCCACACCTTCATAATCCATAGGTGTACCCTGGTCCCTGGGCCATGTTCTGCGTCACCAGAGTGGCTAAGTCTACACACACGCGCGCGCGCGCGACTGAATTAGATAATGTACAAGATGTTAGGAAACTCATAGTCCAAATTGCACTGATAGTTTGTTTGAACCAAAAGTAATACAAAATCCCTATACACCTACATCTGAAAAACTATGCTAATACCATTAAATTTTGTTCAAAGTTTCAGCATACAGCGTCGGGAAAGCAAAGCTGTCGAGCATGCGTGTACAACAGATTGCATAGGAGTTAGGCGCGTGGCACTACACACCCTCGACATCTTGGAGCACGTCAGCAGAACATACTACAATTAATAGTAAACAACACACTAGTCCATCTAGATGTGCAAATACGTTCTGAGAATTATAGATAACTATCCTACATTACAAAAAGTTTTTGCCACTATTACATGTGCAGTATCAATAAATAAACGTCTTATGAACGTTAAGTTAATCGAGAGCCCAGAATTTATTTCCATTCTCTCTCCAAGAAAACGTTGTTGGATTCCTTTGAAATGTGCGCTCCTTTGACTACTTCCTTGGACGGTCGCTGACAGCCAATATCGGTTTTAAAGTATTAACTTGCGCTCATTAGAAACAAGTTGTCTTGCATCTCTCTCTTTTTTTTAGTTATTTTACTTTAATTTAGTTATTTAATCATATCTGACGGTTGAAATCTGTGAGCTTACTACGAAAAAACGTGTCAGTTTGCATTTCAGACAAATGACAACATTGTTGTGACGTTACGTGAAAGGCTTCAAGTTATAACTTGTAAACAGTTTCTCTTTTCCTTCGCTCTTTATATCTCTTTATTATTAACTATACAGTGTGTATAAAAGTTATATTTATTCAAACGATAACTATATTATTTCCTTAACTTATTCTTCCAGCTGAGAGTTTGACAACATTTCAATCCACACCTTTTTCAATTCTTCATTAAAATAAATTATATACAGCACTATTCAGTCTTTCTCGCGTCTTTATTTGTAAATAGAGACATTTACTTAAAATCGTTAAGATATGTGAAACAAAATTATATAAATTGTTGTAGAAACATAATGGAAACCATAATTGTACAGATATATTTGTAATGTCAAACACACCACAGATGCGCATTCTAAACAAAATGTTATGGCCATATTCAAAATATTTAAAATTTAGACAATCACTAATCAATAAACTACCTTTAACAAACTTTTACCCAAAAAAACAAGTAGGGTATATAGAGTTCTATTTGTCAGGTAAAACCCTCTTTAGATTTAGATTTTCAACAAAATTGTTTGAGCCATTTTGGAAAACATTTGAATTAAAAAATATCACTCATAAGTAAACTACCTCTTAATTTGAGGGCAAGGATCAAAATAAAATAAATCATCCTGAGGCATTGCCATTTAACATATAAATATCAAGTTTAAACAAAATCCAATAAATCGTTTCAGATACTTGGCCAGGAACAGACAAACAGACAGACAGACAGAAGTGTAAGATAAACTTTTTTAGGTTCCAACACACATATAACGTAAAGATTTATCATAATCTTGAGCATAGAAATGTTCTCGATCACAATATTCTCACTTAATATGTGAAAGAAAGTTAAAGGAAACAAAATACATTATATATTTTTAAGTATAAGTAATCATTATAAATTTTAATAAATCCCTAGCACCCCATACAGTGGCCGCATAGTCTAAGATGCTACTCTCGTAGTAAACTAAACTGCCAATTAGGAGGAGATCGATAATTTTTATTTAGCACCGCGTCTTACTAACCGTTCGGGTTATACGCTTTTAGTACTAATTACGCTAATGGATTAGGAATTAGGAAGGCTGAATTAGAGGAAGTGAACCTACATTTGCATGAAGGGGGGAGTGAAAAACCATTTAGGAAAAACCACCCCCAGTTCACCTGAACGAGATTCGAACCTCGATCTCCCCGTCCTCAGCAGTCAAGCTCAACACGACTAATGCGTTAGCCAACTACGCCACCGAGGACGGTTAGATTGATGTTCAAATCTCATTCAGGTGTACTGAGTGAGGGTGGTTTTTCCAAATTGGTTTTCTACTCTCCCTCCAAGAAAGTGTGGCTACACTTCCTTTAAAATATAACCCTTCCTCTAAAATATAACCGTCCTCATTCCTAAAACCATTGGTGTAATTAGTATATAAGCGTATAGCCCAAACGGGTAGTAAGACACGATGCTAAACTCTTTTTTTTTTTTCAAAGCAAAACAGTCATGATAAAGAGAATGAAAGACTTATGACATCACGTATACATTTATAGTAATTTATTTAACAGACCTTTTTTCTTTTTAGCACAGCATCTTACTACCCGTGTTGGCTATGCGCATATTTGCTAATTACGCTAATAGTCTTAGTTAGGGATTAGGAAGGTTATATTAATATGCATTATTATTATTATTGTTATTATTATTATTAGCACCGCGTCTTACTAACCGTTCGGGTTATACGCACTTACGCTAATGTGTAATGGGGTTGCGTATAACCCGAACGGGTAGTAAGACGCGGTGCTAATAATAATAATGTAATGGTAGGGTGATTATGAGATGAAATGGAGGACCTACAGTTTAACGTGGAATCCGAACCACGGTGGAGGCCTGGCATTCCCCATTAATATGTAGTGTACACGCATTTACGTGGCGGGAAAGTAGAATTAAGAAAAAAAACCACCCTCGGTACACCCGACCGAGATTTGAGCCTCGATATCACTCTAAAAGGGAGTCTAGCCTACTGTAAGAGTAGCGTGTTAGACCATGCGGTCACCTAAGCATGTTATTATACTTAATTCCTAACTGAAGCTGCTAGATGTTATAGGCGGGAAGTGACATTAATGCTAAGTCCTTGAAAAAATAAGATCGCTTTAAGGTAAGGTGTCGGAATTCTATGCTGGGGTCCGGGGTTCAATCCTCAGTCTCGGCACAGATTTATCTCATTACCAAACCCTTCCTTCACCTCTGACAAGACATCTTGTGAATGTGGGGAATGCCAGGCCTCCACCGTGGTTCGGAT
>CABEEJ010001061.1:0-11775 GCA_901482245.1 Timema douglasi | reverse complement strand
GTAAAAACTAACCAATAGACAGAGTCCTGGCGACACGTTTTGTGAGGGCTAGCTTCTTATTGGTATAAAGAAATGGCGTGTTCTGCCAAATACTATGGACTTGTTCCCTTTAACGGGAATTGACGCAGTTATTCTTTTACCAGGAAAGAAGGTATAAAAAAATATACTTTAGGGGTGAAGTCCTTTTCACCTCATTCTGAGAAACGCGTGTTTGTTCATGGATGAATCTTAAAAGGATACTCTACCTATATTACTTTAAAGAAAAATTACCTTCATCCATGACTTTTTACATAATTTAGATTAATCCAAATCAATACATTACAACTGAAAAATATTACAAAGTGATAAAGTTAAGATAGACAGTTGTCAAATGGGAGAGAACAAAACTTGAATAAATGTGAAATGAAAAAATTGAATTCTATTCTTATCTTGCAATTGAAATTCCCTTGTTCCTTGTAATGTTGGATGATAATCAATCACTAATCGACATGTTTAGGCGCGTCATCGGCGTCATCCTCAGGGCATTAAAGATTCCTGAAATGAGTTCCTTCAGCAGAGAATGGAATAGAACTAAATATTATTTACATTGAATTCTATTATTATAATACGATTAATAATAATAATGTATTAATTTGGGTAAAGTTTATTACACGAATTAACCCCTTAATCAGGGCACGGGTTTTGATGGAATATATATATTTTTTTTTTACATCGCCGATAGTGCTCATATGTACATAAATTCTATTCATGACCCCTGGGTGTGGAAACGTTCTCTATACGACATTTTTTAAAATCTGTTTTGTCATTTTTTATTTTTAGTTCATGTTTTCTAGGGTTACGTCCTTTATGGGTAATTTTTAGACATTTCTAAGGCATTTTTAGGGATTTTCATAAATCTAGGTATTTATGTTGAAGAGGTATATTTTTTTAAATAATATCAATATTTTGTTGTTGTTGTTGTTGTTGTTGTTGTCTGGATGAGAAGATAATGTAGCGTGTATTATTGTAAAATACACATACCTACGGAAACATCCCTGTTAGCTATTACTTCTGAAGCAGATATTTGTAAATATATTTTTCAATCACCAGAATCCAAGTATATTTTTTTTAACTTTAAATAAGTTTGCATTCGTAAATTGCGTATTTGATTTTGTTATGTGCAATCATTCCGAGTTTTTGTTTGAAGAAAATTAAATACATTTTAGTAAATTTAAACTAATTTTTTAGAATTTTCAAGTCATTTTATAGGTTTTTTAAAATTATTTTTAAGTCAAAAATGTCTGAGCCTTGTTAATGATGGATTAATATACTTATACTTATGTACTATTAATAAAACAATTAAAAATCATGTATTATAATTTATGTCCTCAAAAAAACTTGAACACGATGTAGTTTCCGGAAAGAAAAAACATTTGTTTAGAATACGACAATTTTAGTATCTAATGAATTCTAATCCATAATAAATCTTATTTAAGCATTATACTTTGGTGTTTAAATAATATTTGAAAGTTGTATTAAGTATACGTATAGGGTTTGGAGAATTCTAATAAAATATTACTTGTTTAGTAAATTCAATACAAAGTGTAAATAATCACCTTATTGTGAATTATTCTTCAGGGGTTTTGACTTGAGCGATTCCCAAAACTTGTCAATCCTTCTTTCCCTTTCATTTCTGGACAACTACATCTCAAGTCGAGCACACCTTCAAAAACTACAATAGCTTACACCTGTTCCATTATTTGTCCTTGTGTGCGAGGCATCCTCCTTTGGTATTGTGATTTGACTCAAGGGGCACCTTCGCCACTTCGAGGACTGTGATATTTTCCACTGTAGGTCTTCTGGATTCTGTTTGAACCATGGTTCCATGTGTATGAACATTGTTTGAGATCTTTAGAAGAAAAGAAAGGTTTGGCAGGGAATTTTAGAATAATATGAAATAAAAAGAAAAGACTTATTTAAAGAACTGTACATTCTGTGGCTTTTGAGCTTACACACTTTCACAGCGAATATCTTTTTAAAAGATAATACAAGTTGGGGCATCCCAACGTGACCAGAATTTAATTTATAGTACATATTTTGCTTGGTGGAATTTCGTTTGAAATATAGGTTTCAAAAATTCAAAAGAAAAATTGAAGTCTTCACTGAAAAGGTGAAGCCACTTTATTATTATTATTTTACAAGCTTTGTTATTATTGTTGCGAATACTCCAAAGAAAATCTAGGAACTCACTTTGGTGGTCGCATTTTCTAAGGAGTTACTCTCGCATTAGACGAGACTGCCGATAATAGTGAGATCGAGGTTCGATCCCGGGCGGGTGTATGCCTACTCAAGGTTGTTTTTCCTAAATGATTTTCTCATCTCCCTCCACGTAAATTTGGGTACACTTTCTCTAAATTAAACCTTCCTAATCCCTAACATATTATAGTAAATAGTACATAAGTGTATAATATAAATGGGTAGTGAGAAGTGGCGCTAAGCTAAGAAAAATATATCTAGCACCTCTCTAAAATGTTTCTATGGATACTCCTAGATGGTGTACCGAAGTAAAATCAAATACATAAGCTAGAGATGGCCTAGTGTAGTGGTTCTCAAACTCTCTTTAGATTGTACCCCTTGGTCATGACTAAAAGTCTAAACAGTTAACCAAATTTCCTTCACTAACCTCAAACATTCCCCGTCACGTTTGGTTATTTTGTCATTTTGCCCAATTTTCCCATGAGAACTGTTCGTGTAACCCCTGAAAGTCACGCACGTCCCCCAGTTTGAGAACCACTGTCCTAGTAGATGCCTTAATGCGTTCAAGTTGGTTCTAAAACCATCCATCAGTTTAAAAAATACAAACTAAACACAGATTGACGAGGCCGTCCAAAATATTAAATTGTTCATCCCACAAGTAATAAAAAAAACACTAAAATATACACTTAAAAATAATATTTGAGTCGACTAAGATTTGAATGTAATTTATTTGTTAGAGATATTTAGTTCTCTTTTAACGTGAACAATTTGAAAATATCGTAGTGAGTATGACAACCCATTTAAATCAAACCCATTTCGAGTAGGAAATGGTATCTTCGGTTAACTATTATAACGTCCTTTTACTCTTCTACTAACTTTAAATTCCTCGTGAGCCATTAAGAGACGATAAAGAGAACATTACCACACACATAAAACTCTATTTTTCGATTAAAAAAAACCCATCCTCTTTCATATTTAAAAAAAACTGGAGACACATAAATATAAAGCTGATACGTACCCATGGATCATTTATTCGATGTAAAGGAATCAGACTTGCATGAAAAATGGATACAAACAAAATGATCCTTTATGTATTGAGTGGTGGATTTAATGGAAACGGGAACACAATAGATTGATTTCCCTTCCACTCTCTTCGATTACACGTGCCTGGAATTGTTTCCCTATTGACACTAGAGCTTTTAATTTCACGTGTCACGGGTCTGAGTTATGAAATAATCGGGCAGATCAGACGGTCAGAGATAATGAAAGGCCTAATAGACCATAATCGCAGGAATCGTACCAACGTCATCAGTCAAATTGCAACATGCGACTAACAATCTATTTTATCAATAAGTTTTTTTTAGAACCGCGTCTTACTGCGCCTTCGGGCTATACGCCTCTGTACTAATTACGTTAAACGGTTAATAATTAGTAAGGTCGAACTTTAAAGGAAGTGTACTCGCATTTGTGGGGCAGGAGAGTGGAAAAATATTTTGGAAAACTATTAATATTATTATTATTATTATTAGCACCGCGTTTTACAACCCGTTCGGGCTATACGCACTTACGCTAATGTGTAATAATGGTAGGGTGATTGTGAGATGAAATGAAGGACCTACAGTTTAACGTGGAATCCGAACCACGGTGGAGGCCTGGCATTCCCCACATTCACAAGATGTCTGGTCAGAGGTGAAGGAAAGGTTTGGTAATCAGATAAATCTGTGCCGGGACCGAGGATTGAACCCCGGCCACCAGCATAGAAGTCTTGACACCTTACCCCTAGACCGCCAGGTCACCATATATATTTTGGAAAAACAACTTCCAGTACACCTGACCAAGACTCGAATCCAGATCGCCCTGTCATTGGCAGTCTAGAATATAGTGGGATCGACGCCTTGGACCAGGCGTTTTCAACCTGTGGCCCGTGGTCCTCTTGTGGCCTGCGATAACATTTTTTGCTGCCTGGTAGCTTATGAATAAAATATAAAAGTATTTCAAAAGAGAGAGGAAAAAAATTATAGGATAAATATTTTATATTATCGACTAATAAAATAAATACGTAATTTATGTTATTTTATAAAAGATTTTTCTTTTCGAGTGAAAACCGCTTCGGTGGTGTTGTTAGCTAACGCGCAACTCGTGTTGAGCTAGACTGCCAAGGACGGGAAGTTTGGGGTTCTAATCTCGGGTGGGCGAACTGGGGAGGTGGGGGAGGGGGGTCTTAAATGTTTTGAACTCTCCAGCAAATGCGAGTTCGCTTCCTCTAAATTCAACCTTCCCTATTCCTAACTCATTAGTACGTAAGCGTATAGTCCGAACGGGTAATAATACACGGTGTTAAAAAATAATAATAATAATTTTTGAGTGAAGAGAGATATTACGTTTTTAATCAAATGTATTTTGAAATGACAAATTATAGCACTAGTAAACAAGACAAATTGCGCTACCTTCTGCTATGAAAAATCTAGGTAAAAAAATAAAAAAAAGAAGGGAAAAACCTCAAGAGAACTTATTTCGCCAGAAATCCAAAATAACACCTATCGGAGACAGGCCTAATCCCTAGTTTGAGTACATGTGTTTAAAAATTAGCTGATACAAATATTTTAATAAATCCTAATATTGTCTGTACAGTATTGCGGCCCGCGGGTCAACAAGAGACAGAAACTTTGACCTTTGGACATTATAAAGGTCGAAGACTCCTGTGGCTTAGACATTGCGGTTAACGAAGCTGGTTTATCACTAAGTAAAGTGGTAGCATGATAGCTATAATATGATTTTGTTATAAGGAACAGAAGAATTTAGTTACTAAAGTTACTAAAACCATCTTAATATATTCATACATCAAATCATGCTATCTGCAACTGTCATTATTGATTGATATCCTCAATACCTATAAAATAACACAAATAATAGAGAAAAATTATAACAAATTTATCCACAAGGAAATATATTTGAATTTTTTCTACTGTTCTTCCAACCAAAATCAGGGTATAGTCAATTTTTTTCTTTCTTTTCTTTGGCAGCCAGCTTCTTGGCCAGTTATTTAGACAGAATACAAGGGGTGTGCACTTCTGCTTCACCTTGTTTGAATTTGCACTGGAGAAAATCTAACTAATTCCAACTGTAAAGAAGGGTCCAGAAGCTTCTATGTTTCTCCTTCAAGTCAGTTAGGCCTGCGACTCTTGTGTATTCAGCTTGCTGACCTTCCACAAGAAAAGGAAACACATTCATTGTGGGTTCCTAACTCTTTCAACAATACCGACAGAAGTTACTTCTCAAAGTACTTACAGAATTAGATAACCAGAAGGAACCCTAAGTGATATCTAACAGTTTTTAATCATTGTTTCCGCTTATATTTCTATTTGAATTTTTCACCTTCCAATATTTATTTATAAAAGTAAATATAAAGCTATGGCCTCAACAATAATTGCCTTACCTGAAACACACCACAACCCTAAATGGGGTGACGCCCTTTTAAATCATTGAAAATACTTTAATTCACGCTCTGCTGAACACTTATATATTCTATATTGCATGATATTTTTTAAAGAATAAGGTTTTTTAAAGTACTCTATCTTATCAATATCCAAATACAACCAAAATTCAAAAAGTAGGGTTTTTATATTCATCGAGTTGTCTTAAATGAACTTAAAAGTACTTCTTTGTAGGCTCCATATATATCTAGTTATTTTTTAATAGAAAACCTTTGAAGAATTGCATGCAAAATGTTATTTCATGTTAAATCTTTATCTATCCAACTATAACAAAGCAATAAAAAAATCTCAAGTTATATCTATTCAAATTTATTTTTTAAAAAAAGATTATAATCGGATTCCATAGGGATTTGTATTCACGAGGGAGCACCAAAAATATCAAAACATATATCAGAATATTTACTATATCTCATTTAACGCCACTTTAGGTGTGCCGTGTGGATGTTTTGCATTCAACATTCCGTTCGGGAGGTTCATTAATTCATTCCCTCCTACCCTACTCCGCCTCCCCCCCCCTCCCCCTTGCTCTGACCTGTACTTCCCTCACGAGTATACCCAATGTCACACCGAGTAGAGGAATGCGATGTGAGATGAATTCTTTAGATACCACACGTCATCCTAGTACTTCAAGCCAGCCAACTGAAATATGTAGCTCATTCAGTCGGTGCGGTATTGAGTGATTCTTAAAGAAGAACTTAGTAGGTTCTAATATATTATTAGATCTATAAATGCTTATTCTTGCCTTGCTAATATAGAGATCTAGTTATATTTCTAAAACAAAGTTTGGGATACATTAGAAGTCTAGAAACACTACCTTATGTGAAAGAGGATGTCCTCTTGGGGAAATGAGTACATCAGGAATTTAGAGACGTAGCTAGCTTTATCTAACAGCGGTAGAACTCCTGGCGATATGAGTAAACCGTGGCCAGCTATGTTTTTAATCTTATGAATGTTAATGTACTTATAATTTATACAAAATTGTACAGTCTATCGTTAATATATTTACAATTTTCACAAATTATTTATGGTTAGTTACCCTCAAATAAATTTATTTTAAAAAAAAGTATGTGATGCTATTTATAATATTATACCTACCCAGAAACATATTATGAAAATCAATCAATTTTCGAAAAAATTACAAATTTTCTAAAGTTTGTTATTAATAGATGGTCTGACACCTTATCTCACCCTCTAGCGTGTCCACCTACTAAGTTAAGGGTCCAGGTTTAGATTTCCGGCATGGCCAAAAATTTATCATCGATGAAAATGTAGGTTTACCCTTTCACATTGATAAATTTACGTCTGTGGACTGAATTTATAACTGTCCTAGTATTAATTTAAATTATAAGACATATGAAGAGCTACGACAGACCTAGCAGGCTGGTAGTGGAAAATATATGTTTTGAATAAAAAAAAGCTGACCCGGTCCAGCCGCCCATAGGTTGGAAACAGTAGGGTCTAATAGATGTAAAAAAAAGTAATTATTAGACTACCTTTAAATTAATTTCCCTGACACATAACTAGTATACCAGTAAGCTATTTATAAAAAAAAATACTCCCTAGGTATCCATTTTGAATAAAAAAATCCTAATGCTTTGTATATTAAATACTTTTTTGTAAATATGTTTCAAGTATTGTTTATCCCTGCAAATTTAAGGCCCTAAAACATTATTTTTCTTTTAAATAAGACATATCGAGATTTTTTTAAAGTTAAGTTTATTTAGCAACACGTCTTACTATCTGTTAAGGTTATACTCATTTAATTATAATAATTACTGGATTATTAAGGTTAAATTTAGAGGGAGTGCAATTAAACACATCCATAAGGAATAATATAAAAACTATACTTCAACATAAGATATATTCATAGGATTTGATCATTGGTGCTTGTTTGCTCAAGTACAAAAGACAAATTAACTCTTGACTTGTATTCTCCTAACTCTTGTTGGCAAAAATATCTGTTCACATAACTAAATAATGAGTGCAACAAAGCAACTAGTGGATTGTTATGTCGAACAAAATTAATATAAAAATGCATTTAAAATATAATCAAATGTTATTAATCAACGATAAACATCCAAAAACGAACTCTTGAAGTCATGAATTCACACTTACCTTACAAAACTTATTATAAATAAATATTTAACTTTAGACATAGCATATAAATTTAATATAAATAGCATTTTTTATTTAATCTATTCGTCAAGAGCTTTAGATAAAACCACTTTTTTTGAACTGCAGTTGTATCTCCGTATTCCCTAATAAATTACATATGTGTATCTTTGTTTAACTAGAGATGTATATTCCTCTTGTTTGAAAAATATGTCAACTTTATTATCTGTGGCATCTTTAGAATGTATTGTGGAATCCACATAGAAAATATTATATAAATTATTAAGAAATAGTGGGGTTTTTCATTCAACAAAGGTATGTCCGGAATTTAAATTCCTGAACTTCTGAGAAAACGGATTTTAAATTTTCTGGTAAAAGTTGTAAAATTGTGATTAAATTAATCTTTAAATAAAAATGACTGATTTTATAATACAATATTTTTGGCAAGGGAGAAAGGTAGGCCTAATTAATACAATATTATCATGTTACTTACACAGGTAGAACATAGATAAAGTTATTACAAGCTGTTTTTATTTGACCCAATTTTTTAAAAGCCCAGTTTTATCTTTACACCTCCCAAGCAGCCTTTAGGTAGCAATTATCTTATTTCTACATCTGAACAGGGGAATCGAACCAGATACTTCAATTCGATGCATAAATTACCATCCCCCGAGTTAGTTTTGAGTCCAAGATCATTCCACTTATATTATTTTGACGAAAAGTCTATTAATAATGGTTTATTAAGTTTTAAATTAACAACACATTATTTAAATGTTGAATCAAAACTATTACAGAGTGTATTATGAATTAGGAAATTTAAATTGCATACAATTCTTACAAAATGCAATTTATTCATTGTATTTGTTTGTACTTATAGACATATTATATTATTTATCTAAACCGATGATTTCCGTGTTTCTTGTTATTTTTGAAACAGTTGCCATTTTCAGTCGCCATTTTTATAATATTTATATTTTTCTTTGTATGGCTATCACCTAATATATGTTTCATAAGTTATCTGTTTTTCAAGTATAAACGGCATTTTTAAGATCATTTAAAACCCTCATATTATTTTACCCATAATTCTTACAGCATAATAAATTAATGTATAATACTCTTCTTTCACTAAGTAAAGCGCATGAACACACATAATATTGTAACATTAAAATAAATATAAAACTCGTTTTACAGCATATTAAATGTTTCAAAGTATATTTTAGAAGCGTCTAAAAATATTCACACTTTTTATTTTTAACGAAAATACATAATACATTTTATGTGTGTGCATTAAAACCACATAATATAAAAACTGTTGTGTATTTTAGATAAATCCTAAGACTTTTACTGGTTCGATTTTGAAAGTTTAGATGTGAAATAGTTTATTAAAAAACCATATGAATATCTAGATAGCAAATAATGAGATCCAACTAAGAATTTAAAATGGTTATAACAAGTAGACCAAGAACCATACTTTTATCTAAGCGGGTATAATGGTCGACCACAAGTCAAACGGAAATTGAGTTGATTCCGTATGATGTTGTCAATGATATAGTAGGTACGCTTTAGTAAGAACATTATCTGACAGTTACCAGAGATATAGATATTACTCTGATATATTCACATGTCAAAATACGTTATCTGTAGCTGTCACTTTTGACATTATATTGATAGTTTGTACTGGTAAAATAACAATAATAAAAAATTAAGATACTATCAATTCTGGGAACAAGTAAATATGTTTGGTTTTTTCTAAATTGTATTTTCTACTGTTTTCTTACTAAAGTTGATATTTGTTTACAAATTTGTACTAAACATCCATTAGTAAATGGCACCTTGGGGCTAAGGGGGAGGATATGTTAGGCGTATTGTCCTTGTTGTTGGTTTTCAAGTCGTTTATCAATATATATATATATATATTTTTTTTTTGTAAATGCACATTTAATACTCCAATTAAAAGATTTGGAAGTGATTGAATTTTTAATTTTACTAATTAAAGAAATATTCTTTACGCGTCCAACTACACAAATAATTTTTTTGAAAATATTATTACATTTTCTAATGTGAGCAGAATTTACATAATTTAAAATTTTGACGAGAAATTAACTATAGCTCAATTAAAATTATGGTTAGTATTAAATTAATCATAATGAATAATTCAATTATTCCTACAATGTATATTGAATTAAATTCAACTAGTCCTATAATGTGTATTTAATTAACCATACTTGTAACGAATAATAGCTAATTTTAAATTAATTACATTTATAATGATTAGAAAAATAATAATAATTGGTGTCATCAAATAATTACATTTTACTCTACCTAGCCTAAATTTATTTTTAGTTGTGAACGCTTCCAAAGCAAATAAATGCTATAAGTATTTAAATATTAAAACTAAATAAAGAAATGGCTCAGCTATCTAATATTTTTTTCTTGTCGCATTATTAAAATACACTAATATGAGTGAATTAATAGCAATAAATGTAGTCAATAAAAATATGTAGTTCCTGTATCATTATTTTAGAATCTTTACCTGTAAAAAATTTGTTATTTCGATTAATTTTCTTAGAAAGGGCACTATTCAACTGCTATAAAGTGACTACATCTATTTTAAAATATTCACATGTCCAGTCATGTGATCTGAAACTGTAACGTTTTATACGTATTACAAATACCATTAAAATAACACTAAAAGTAAATTCAAATATTATCAGTTTTGTAAGTAAGCTCTTTATGGCAAGTGTTTTCTGAAGAGGGAAAAAAACCGTCCTACCTATGAAAATTTGACCGTAGTAGTTTCACAGTAGCCATTTTTGAGCAGGATAACCTTCTGGGATAGAACACAATAAAACCTAACAGAGTTTCGGGTTAACAACGGGGCTTATTAAACTTTTAGGCAAGTCTCGCATGTTACGTCTAAATATGACACGGCTCGTCCTCCCTTGAGAAGTCCAGTCCTCCCCTCCCGCTCCTCCTACATGCTACACACCACATCCTGTAGCATTGTAAACTGACCCCTTTCTTGCCTCCCTTGTAACAACAAGCTAGACCACATACAAGGGAAATGTGTGTTAGATCTATCTACAATAGGACGGACGAGGAGGAACTGATGGATTCTTTTGAGAAGCGCCATTGCAGCCCAGAGTTTCCATGGAGAGGTGTAAAGAGTTAACGGAGGCTAAGGCCGCTTTCAGACGATACGACTTTTCACCTTGAACGACGCCGTGCATATCAAAGGACGCGCCGTAGAAAAAAACTGTGTGATCATAAAAAACCACGACATGGCTTCACGACATGCTCCCATGCAGGTTGCTATCAAATAGCCACCATGGACACTCATGAGAAATGGTTGAATAATTATTGGCACCGCGTCTTACTACCCGTTCGGGTTATACGCACCTACGCTAATGTGTAATGGTAAGTCGATTGTGAGATGAAATGGAGGACCTACAGTTTAACGTGGAATCCGAACCACGGTGGAGGCCTGGTATTCCACTCATTCCCAAGTTGTGATTAATGCACGTCTTGTCAGAGGTGAAGGAAGGGTTTGGCAATCAGATAAATCTGTGCTGAGACCGAGGATTGAACCCCGGACCCGCAACACAGAAGTCTTACACCTTACCCCTAGACCACCAGGTCACCAGAAATGGTTGAATCTGTACTATTTGAATATAAAAAGTAAAAAGCATTCATGAGTCTGTAAGTGAGTTCATCTTTTAAATTTCCAAAGATCTGTTTCTTGAAGTCTGGATTCATTTCCTTGCACCATTCACTCTATACTCTTGTGGTTTCCGTCCGTTACTTGTACTCTTCTAGGCTTTTATCCCAAAGATCTAGTCTATTTGATGCTAGGGCACAGAGAAGGAGAGAACAGATCCCCAGCCCCTAGGTTAAAGTTGTTGCACTCCTTTTCGAGGCTTTACTCCCTCAACGT
>CABEEJ010001060.1:167613-185512 GCA_901482245.1 Timema douglasi | reverse complement strand
TGACCATCAAGTTCTGCCTTCAATCTCCTGGTGTCCCATTTCTTAAACCCTAGGTAGTAGCCCCAGGCCAGCCCCTGTCTGGCGACGGCTACAAGGGTCTGGTGGCCATCAAGTTCTGGCGGTTTGGCTACTGGGTCACAGTCTATATCGACGACAGGCTGCCATGCAGGAACGGAGCTCTCCTCTATGCCAGCTGTGCCGACAAGAGCGAGTTCTGGGTCGCTTTTGTTGAAAAGGCCTACGCCAAGTAAGTACCATCTTCTCCGACAACCTCTTATTTAAAGTTTATGCTCTTATGTATGTGGATGCTATGGGCTTGAAGTTTAAAGCTGGTGTGTGCTACATTTAGAAAGAATTTATTTGAAATCTGAAGGAAATTACAACAACAAAATCGCTGATTTTTTTTTATTCTTTTCTTTCTTTTTCAAGAACATTTGTCAGTTTTTCATAAAAAATATATTTTTAATTTGTTTTGTAAATTGTATTATCCGTTTAAGACGTACTTTCGTGAAAGGAACTTATTTTATATTATACGTGACCACCTCTATTCTAAATTTAATAAATTTAGTCAAATAGTACATTACCTAAAACGAAGAACGTAATTTCGAAAATAAGGTGAAAGTGTCAGCCTTACAGGTATTCAAGTAGTCTAATGTATCTGGCTCGATATGCATTAGATCTTCGGTCATGGGTCAAGGCTCTAATCTTGTTTGGATGCATGTGATTTATCACTTTGATTTGTACATCCTCTTCCCACTATAATAACGGGTGCACGTCCTCTAGAACAACCTGACTAACCCATAGCCCTTGAAGTAACTATTTTATAATACTTGCATCTAACGTATTTAAAGAATAAAAGAAAGCAACACTATACAATTAAGTATGATTTTATGAAAGGTGACATTTGGGGGATGAATGAAATTAATTACGGACATCAGACTTATATTAATCATATTCGAATAAATTTAAAAAGGGCACATGGCCATGGGAATCAAACCCGGGACCTTTGGCATAGTAATTAAATGCTCTACCACTGAGCTATTCAGGCAGTGTCCCGTGCTCAGTGTCATTTTTCTCCCCATAGTTTAAGACAGTACCACAAATTAGTGATCTAAGCCTAAGGTCCCAGGCTTGAGACCCATGCCCAGGTTTTATTTTTAAATCTATTCGAGAATTATGGTTTATATGCATCTTTCAGCTTTATTCTTTCTTCCAATAGATCAACTTTCTAGCTTACGACCCATACTGTCTCACTCGTTGATAAAATTATAGTGATATCTTTAAGAAGCTTACGAAACTGACCCAATTTATCACACATAAACTGCATATACTTTCCACACACCATCCTTATAGGTTGGCTAACTTATAATCCGTCATATTTTCATTTCCCTTTACTAGAAACTATACCTGTGCCTTAATTGTAAAGTACTCATTCCTGAGCTATATAAATAAGCTGAATAAATGAGAAGAAACCAAAGTAGTTCACACCCCATTTCAGGCTCCATGGCAGCTATGAATCCCTGGCAGGGGGTCACGCCCTCGAAGCTTTCGTAGACCTGACGGGAGGTCTGGCAGAGAGGCACGAAGTCACACCAGACCTTTTCCGCAAGTTGAGGGTCGCCTTCAGCCACGGTGGGTTCGTCACATGCGCCCGCAAAGTGAGTATTTTGACTACTTGACGGGTAAATGTACCATCTCCTCTGTTCATATCCTTAGCAATTATTACACTAGTCAACAAGATTTTGGTAACATGGATGAAATCAACTGATTTTCATGTCTCATTGTGAGTACATACCAGCTTCATAATTGAAAAAATTCTATCACGTTACATTTTTTGTTAAATTGACCAATTTTTTTCTCTAAAATGTATACAAAACATAAAAGTTGCCATAGTTTTTTCATGTAAATTTGACCACTGACTTTTGCTTATTAGGGGTAAGATTTTATTTTATGTATATAGTTCATTTTCATAAGCGAACTACTACAAACTGCACTTTCTTCTGGTATATGTGACCTTAAGAGGCTGTTCGACATATGTTATGTTACATGATTTCTCATTATTCTGGCGCATGGAGGATAGACGCCAACTTCACAGACGGATGTGAGGTTTTTTGGTTATAAAAGCAATAAATTGAGTGTTAGTGGAACTAATTATCTGTTTGTGATAGGTCTTGTTCGTGTCTAATTATCTTTGTGAAATTGCGTTTTTATAGTTGTGATATCACGATGTAGAAAAAACGCAGACCATGTGTGAACAAATCAAATAGTTTTTGTGACATATGTGGGCAGTTCACAGTAAAGTCTCGGCGTGAGTCCATAAAAATACAGTGAAGAAAGCTTATTGTTTATTTTTGGGTGTCATTTCGGAGATTAAAATAAATGTTGGGTCCCACCATAGATGGATGCTGTATCACATGCTATATTAATCTCAAAGGATGGATGAAAGTAAAAAGAAGAGCACGTCTTTTGCCGTTCCAAGGCTATATTGTGAGCCAGCTATCCACCAAACAAAGATAAATTAGATTATCAAAACATTCCATCTGTAATAAAGCCAGTGTCACGTGGGGACAAACTCCCAATTCCTTATTCATTTTCAAATTGGGAAGAATTGGCCTTAGCTGAAGAGGAGGATCCAAGCAAGGATCAAGATTGCAGCAATGGAACGTGGTGGCTGAAAACACATGAATATCCGTCTTCAGAAAGAGGCACGAACGATATTCAATCTACTACAGATTCTAGGGTCCCCTTCACGTCTGCATTGATGTAAATGGTTTGATGGAATAACTGGGATTTCAATTCAGTCCAGAAGAATGGAAAATATTCATTGACTTGTCAAAACTAAGCTTGTAAACTGTTTCGTTACACAATGGAAACGTAAGCCCATCTCTACCTATTACACATTCAGTAGATAAGAAAGAAACGTAAGAAAGGATGGCATTCTTACTAAGCACAATAAATTACAAGGATTTTTGTTGGAGAATTTTTGAGGATCTGAAAGTGATTTGACTTTTACACTGACTGCAGACATGATTTACAAAATATTGTTTTATTTTAATGACTGTGGGACAGTTGATCAACTGAAAAACATTACATGGTAAAGGACTAGACGGTCAGAGAAGATTATGTTCTAGGAAAACATATGTAAAAACGCTCCCTTGGTGAATCCTGAAGAGGTACTTTTGCCTCCACTGCTCATAAAGCTGAGGCTTAGGTAGGATTTTGTTAACGACAAAAGTGTTGAGGGTTTACAATATTTGCGCAGCAAGTTCCCAACTCTAAGTAATGCCAAAATTAAAGAAGGGATATTTGTCAGCCCACAAATAAGAAAATCAATGTTCGACTAAACCTTCGAAAGGAAACTCAAACCAGTTAAATTTGCTGCATGGCAATCATAATGCAGTAGTCCAAGGTTTTCTGGACAGTTATCCCGAAATTGTACAAGATCTACTACATAATTATCAGAATCTAGGTTGTTGGATGATATTAAAAATCCCCTTTCTACATTCACAGATGAAATTTTTCCCCGAAAACCAAGGAACCTTTATTGACGAACAAGAGTAACGGTTTCTTCAGGACATTGCTAAAATGAAGCAATGATATCAAGGAGTGATGGGCGATTGATTACTGCTGATTTATCTCTAGGGGTCCTCGGTCCCGGCACAGATTTATCTGATTGCCAAACCCTTCCTTCATCTCTGATAATACGTGTATTAATCATAACTTGTGAATGTGGGGAATGGCAGACCTCCACCGTGGTTCGGATTCCACGTTAAACTGTAGGTCCTCCATTTAATCTCACAATCACCCTACGATTACACATTAGCGTAAGTGCGTATAACCCGAACGGGTAGTAAGATGCGGTGCTAATAATAATATTTCTAGGGAAGAAGAGACATTACTTGAAAAAAGAAAGTAGCCCCGTAAGTTAATAGATCCTAGCATTTCTATGTAGCTCTTTTGAATATAAATTTTAATGACTAAAAACA
The DNA here is from genome assembly GCA_901482245.1 of Timema douglasi. NCBI lineage: Eukaryota > Metazoa > Arthropoda > Insecta > Phasmatodea > Timematidae > Timema > Timema douglasi. The sequence continues at coordinate 181,526 of CABEEJ010001060.1, read as the reverse complement.
CGGTAAAAAAAATTATGACTCTTTGAATATTGTAGGGTGTATTCGCCCAGTTTATATATGAAATCTATGGCAAACATTTTCAAACATTCAAACCTTCGTAACATAGGCAAGTAGTAACATTATTTTAATAATCTGCAGTATAGTCTTGTAACATAAAAATTATATGAGGTTTTACTTTTTTCTTAATTAGAACACATGATTTAGTTAAAAACAAATAATTTCATCCATGTTATTGAAAAAAGATTAAATTTGTTGATTAGTATTTCTATTCAAACATTTTTATGGCATAACTTAATTAAAATATATTCTATATTTATATGGAGGAATTTCATTTGTTTATTATTATGAAGATAAATTAATTTGATTGGTAAATTAAAGCATTATCTATATACGTAGATATTATTTAACAACTCAAACCATTAAACAACCTATTTTATATGGGTTTTTTTTAAATTCGGGATATTTATTTAATTATTTTCATGTCAACGTCACGAGTGTGAACGGGCTTTACAATAGAACATACAACGTTTGACACAAAGTTTTTAATTGAATTTATGGCAGTGAGAATTCAAGTTTCAGATTTAGTTGAGGACAATACTGTGACCAACATTAGATGACCACACAATTATAATAAGTTCCTTAGTGGCAAACTATACTTAGAACAACATTAGATGACCACACAATTATAACAAGTTGTGTGCTTAGTGGCAGACTATACTTAGAACAACATTAGTTGATCACGCAATTATAACAAGTTGTGTGCTTAGTAACAGACTATAATCTGACCATCTGACCAACTTCAGCCGACCACATAGATGTAACAAGTGTGTTTCAGGGGGATTGGCAGACAGAGGCTTGCAAGGATACGGCGGTGAACGGACTGGTACAAGGACATGCCTACACTGTGACTGATATTAGGCGAGTAGAAGTGGAGGATAGAGGTTCCGTGCAGATGATCCGGGTTCGTAACCCTTGGGCAGACGACAGTGAGTGGACCGGCCCGTGGAGTGACAGGTACACTTAACACAACTTTCATATTGCCAACACAAAGAAGATAATTTATTTAATATTTGTTTAGTGTAAAACTTACAAATGTTATAGTTTTTAACAATAACGTTTACCAAACATAAATATACATTTTTTTTATGTTCCATATACACGTGTCTTTGAAGCATGTTTGTGTGAATGTGTGAGTGTATGAGTGTGTTATTGTGTGTGCGATCGTGTGTGTGTGTGTGAATGAGAGAGAGAGAAAGCATGGTATCTGCAACCCATGATTCTTAGTTTGGTTTAGAAAATTACTTTTTTTTGTCCTAAATTTATATTTTCTTTTCAATGTGTAATTTCTATGAATAAATATTTATTTATATAAAATTTATTTTATTTGTCTTTATTTTGTTTTCATAATTATATTTTCGTTTGTTTTTCAAGTTTGAGCACTCACACTTAAAATATTTGTATGTTCAGGATCGCACTCAATGACCAAGCCATCATTTGAATAAATAATTATACAAGTTTCTTCCTTTTTTTAATCTGGGCCTATATGTTTGGCTTTAGAGACTTAAATCCTTAGAATTACATTTTGAATTTCAGATTTGCATTCAGCACTAAACGTAATTCATAAATGAGGTGGCTGCTCCACCTTCTCCTCCCCTCTCATCTCTCCCATGATCCCAACACACACTCACCCATTTTGGGTGCTCCCCCCACGAGTTCGCTTCAAAGTAGGATTTGTGTGGACTTTTGTTTGTCGTTGAAGATATCTTAAGGAAAATTTTCTATAAAAAAAACCTTTGTTATAATTCAGTTTATTTTTCAACTTATTTATTTGCTGAACTAAAGCTGTGTGGCTCACAGATGAATAGTTCAAATTGAACGGTTCTTCAAACTACTTCACCGTCTCTAAGTGAACTATGAGGTGATTCGACAAAAAGCAGGACAAATAAACTGCTCCCATTGGTGAAATGAATCATTTTGAACTATTTCAAGCATATTTATATGTTGAACCACTGACTACAAAACTATACTTCGTTTGGATGAATTAGTGAATATTTTTAATTAACTGACAATCTGGGGGAAGGAACATTGAACTTTTCTCAAGAGTGAAAGGAATGTTTGTAAATTTTTTACCATAGGTAAACATCAAATTATATACATACAAATAGATAGACAAACACTTAGCCAGGGGATAAACATAAATTAAAAGAAATAGATTGGCTTTAAAGTGCTGACGAATGAGAACACAGCATCAGCAGCAAGACTCACTGCCGACTGAGCCGTCAAGGCAGGTTCGTCAACTACCTAGTGTTCGCTAGATGGCGATGTGCTGATGTACCGCTCGTTTACTAATATTGTAGGAATAAAATTGAATTTTCCCCTCTTTTGCTTTGTTTGGGAAATTTTTGCAAAGGCTTTATTATTTTGGTAAACAGGTTATTGAGATAAGGGAAAAGTTTTCTCATCTTTAGAGTCACAGATGCTGTAATACACAACATACAAACATGTCATGTATTTCAACCAACCTGACAAACTATTAGTTCACTAATAAACATAGGTCTATTAGTTCATAATTAGATTCAAATATTTAAAATTATTATGAATCTCTACAAGTGTGCAACGGGGTCGATTTTTTATATACTTTTCCCACCCCTAACCTACCGACGGCACATTTCAGATCCCCAGGGCGCTATATAATGTCACTTTGAAATTGGTTATATGTTCAATATCGTGTTTGTTCTCGAGAGCCCTTCGGGGTTGGTGTCAACTGTTTGTTCCTTTATGTTTTCTCATGTGTTATTCATGTTTATTGTTAGATGTTTAAATAATAATAAAAAACCTTATAAAGTAAAAGTAAATTTAAAGTTATCTCTTTAAAATAATATATTTAATCTTTTTAATTACTTTGTTAAAGTAAGCATTTGAGAGACAATTATTAACATGGTTGATACTTTAAATTTAGGCAGTACATACATACCTCTTTGTGTCTCTTGTTCTCCTAATATATTTCAACAGATCTGTCTTGTTTCTGACCGAAATACCAACAAATTAATTATTTGACAACGTCAACTATTTATGAATATTGACTATTTTGAACTATCTATACAACGTGTATCTAAAATATTGCATCAAACTTTGGCAGACTATTCCTTGGGTGAAACTAGAATAATTCACATCAGCAACCTAGGGTCCATCTTAAATATTAAGGGTGGTATTCACTATTAGAGATAGAGCTAAAAACGACTGTTGTGTAAAATATTATGAAAACTGCTTAGGGTATTACAACGAATCTTTGTATACTACTTATTGAAACCTTGATCATTAATAAACTAAATTTGCTGTTACTGTTTGTTACCCACCCCTATCATGTAAAAAAGAGAGGGTTCTAACACTTTCTTCTGCAATAAAATATGACAGAATAAGTATTACTAATTTTGACTTAAGATTACAAAATATGAAGTAAAAATTAACAAATAAAATGTCTTGGAGAAACTGTTTAGCTTTCCCCGTTTCCGAGATAATCATGCATGTTTGATTTCAAAGACAAGTGTTAATTCCTGCCAGGTATACTTCATTCACGGTAGGAGTTTACCTCTGAAAGGTCTTTTTTCCTACCAATATCCTACTATATAATAGATTTCTGGTAGGGAAAAAGGNATAATCATGCATGTTTGATTTCAAAGACAAGTGTTAATTCCTGCCAGGTATACTTCATTCACGGTAGGAGTTTACCTCTGAAAGGTCTTTTTTCCTACCAATATCCTACTATATAATAGATTTCTGGTAGGGAAAAAGGCCTTTCAGAGGTAAACTCCTACCGTGAACGAACTTTAGGCAGCCAGTATTGCTGTTGCATGACCACCACGCTCTCCTCACCTTAATCCGTTAGACATCTTTCTGTGGGTTTTTTTCTAAGCTTTGGTGTACGAGATAATCATTGAATCCGAGGAAGACCTGTTAGCCAGGATAGGTGCTGCATGTGATAAGGTTCAAGTAACACCACGTGTTCTCGAAAGATTACGCAAGTCATTGATACGCCACCTCAATTATTGCAATGACGTTAGGGGCCGCCAATTTGAACACTTGCTATGAATCTGATTTTGGAGCTAGGAACTAAAAACATACAAGAACTACAATTAGTATTTCTTAATTTAACTTTCAATACTCCAGTGAGTGTAATGATTAAAATCCCACTAAAGTGTGAACTGTGTAAGCATAACTTATTAATTTGATAAATAGCAACACATCGGAGCTTATGAAGAAGGTAAAGTATCTGAGTTTCTTCATCTTTACACAAAAAATCAGCCTTGTTTACCACATGTACGTGATACATAGTCACACGTTCCGTTAAAAATGGTTAATCGACTACAGTGCGAAGTAACACTGCGATTCTGGTTGCCTACCTGGCAGGCATTTACACTTTTCTCTGAGTTAAAACTTGTATGATTATCTCGAAAACGGGGAAAGTTAGACAGTTCCTCCAAGACACCTTTTTTTTGTTAATTTTTAATCCTTGTTTTGTAATCTTAAGTCAAAATTAGTAATACTTACTCTGTCATATTTTATTGCAGAAGAAAGTGTTACAACCCCCCCCTCTTTTTTACATGATAGGGGTGGGTAACGGTAACAGCACATTTAGTTTATTAATGATCAAGGTTTCAATAAGTAGTATACAAAGATTCGTTGTAATACCCTAAGCAGTTTTCATAATATTTTACACAACAGTCGTTTTTATCTCTATCTCTAAGGGTGAATACCGCCCTTAATATTTAAGATGTACCCTAGGTTGCTGATGTGAATTATTCTATTTTCACCTAAGGAATAGCCTGCCAAAGTTTGATGCAATGTTTTAGATACACGTTGTATATCCAATACCAAATAGCGTGTTTCATATATGGCTCTGGGCTCTCTGTTAGTGATATTTTTTGTTTTGTGTCTCGGAAACCGGACATACCAAGAGGTAGGGTGGGCACCATTACATCGCAAGTCCATTACATCGCATGTCCATTACATCGCGTTTTGGGAACAAATACATTGCAGGTCCATCACGTCGCATTTCCCCCACCTCTCTACACACAGCTAACCCTACTCTGACGTACAACCAATAGGAATGAAGGGGCGTATATATACAATTACATCGCAAGTCCATTACATCGCATGTCCACTACATAGCGTATATTTTTAATTTGAAGATTATATTCTTATTTTATTATTTCATTTTTGATTTTCGTTGCACCATAGCAATTGGAATTTACAAATTCAAGTCTCCAAGTTTGTTTAAGGACATTAGATTTCTGGCAAGTTAGAAACTCTCCCCCTTCCAAACGTAAAATTTAAGGTGGGCGAAATACATGAGAGTGGATATGCTAACTTTTGCCCTGTTTGAAACAGATGAATACTTTTTAAATCTAGCTAACTATATAACTTCAAGATGAGAGTCGGGTACACTATCCTTGTAATCAACTTTGCAAACAAGGGGAATTAGGCACATACTCCTTTCAACCAAGCCTACCTTCATAGTGAGAGTGAAGCCTCATTTATTATGTAAAAAGTTGGATCCAGCATGTTGGAAGGAAGACAAGACACGTGAAAAATTAAGCTGTGTTAATTCTAGCCAACTTGTTGGACCAACATCCTGGTTCCTCCACCTTTTTAAAATCAATCTACACATTTCTGGCCACGTATAATGACGTATTACTTGCCGTTTCTTCATTTACTGTGTTGACAGGAAGTGTATTCTTGCAGAAGAACCAAAACTTTAGAAACGGTAGGGCATTCGATTTTTTATTTTTTTTGCTAAACGTCGAATTGAAGGTGTGTACATGGTAATAATGAGTTACCTACATTTGTAAAGTGGAGATGACAGCTTTGTACACATGTAACATCACAAAGAACAGAATACTTTTGATATAACTCAATTAAGAATCTAGTAGCCGAAGCTATTATTTATTCTTTTTAGTGAGGAATTTTTCATCTAGATATTATACTCTTAAAATTGAAAAAGGACACCTGGACACGGGTCCCGGGTTCGATTCTCGTGTCCAGGCGTAATTTTTACATTTTCAGAATTTAAATTAATTAGTTTAACTGTATTAACCTTGTTTCATTCCATGATCACAAAATTATGCAAGCCCGATTTTAAAAGTTAAACTAATCTGAAACTAAAACACATGCTTCACCAAGGTTAAAGACTAATTCATCTCGATAGCGCATGCGCAGAACCTCCCAGCTCAGCCAACATGTTGGGGGTCGTTTATTATTTCTAACAAATGATCCAACACAAATTTATGGCTCTGACCGGCTCTCCCAATACCAACATGTTGGCCAACATCCCCAACAAGTTGGGAGGGCGTTTATATTGTAACACAACTTGTTGGAATCGTGTTGGCCAATATGGTTAGCTGTGTGTAGAGAGGTGGAGAAATACGACGTGTTGGACCTGCAATGTATTTGTTCAAAAACGCGATGTAATGGACCTGCGATGTATTTGTGTATATATATATACACATATATATATATATATACATTTACTTTAGCTCATCTAACTGAAATGCTAATTAACGTGTCCTATCATGTATGAAGAGAGTTAAAAAAAAAGAGGTAGTAATTATTTTATATTTAAGGACATAAAAATAGGCCCACCATAGATATTGTTGGTTGATATTTGATAAATTAGTACATTAAAGGGTACATGATTATGAACCAACTGTGTGTTTTTCGGTTTAAAAAAATATATATTCTGATTATTTGAGTTTACATGTTTACATAATCTTTACATAAATGAATTTACATGAACAAATCATTGATAGGTTTTAAATTGGAGATTAGCAAAACTGTTCAATGTTGGAAACAGTTAAATAAAATTCAGTTTACTGAAATGAGCAATTCATTTATCTAGGTCAGCGGCTCTCATGGTTACGTGGGCACCTTTCAGGGAGTACGCAAGCCGCTCTCCCAAGGGAAAATTTGCAAAATATCTGGCTATTTCCACCCCTCTTTTTCCTCTAATTGCTCGGCTGAAGACTGAATTCTGAGAAATTCCAGCCCTCTATTTGACACCTTCTACATTAGCAGTTTATGATGCCTTTTTCAACAACGTATCTCTGTGAAAATTGTTTTTCATCCAAGGTGTACCTAAAAATGAGTACCACAATAGGCTAAGTTTTGGGCCGGACCTCCATTTGAAGGTTTCAACTGAACAATGTGACGTAATTTGCCACCCTATCCTTGTATTTCCCTATGTTTTCTACTTTTTGTGAACAATTTCCCATTTATTTTCGCGTGAAATTAAGCACTTCGAAGTTAGGCCACTCTCTGGTTGGCGGCCTGACTAATAATACCATTTACATCTATTAAATTAAATAAAAGGACGGAAGGAATGACGTAAAACATTGTTTTAAATAATCTAAATAATGAATTTTGATTTAAGGAAGAACACTTACCTTTTATTAAACATACTAATTATCCTTCTAAGAAGTGTGTTTGACTCTTATAGTTATTTTTCAACGTCGACCATGTTTGCTTAAACGCATGCTGCAGTTCTATCAAACAAGTGAGTAGCGAGTCTCGTGGTGGTAAAAGGAGAAATAAGAATAGATGTAAATAACTCAAAACGAGCGCGTTGTTCAATTTTGACAGAAGGAAATAAACATTTAATTCTTTTGTGGAAACATTGTTCACCTTCATTGGGTTATATTTCAATATCTACATTAAACCTGCATTTTATTTGATTTTTATCCCTAGTCCATAGCCAACATTTCATCTTTTTTTTTAATATATATAATAGTTTTCTCTTTGGGCTTGGAAGTATGAATAGAACATTTTTTTTAAATTTGATGATTGGAAGATTTTCAAGAGGAGACGAGGTCTTCTTCCTTGGTGTTGGTCCAACATGGAGCCAAATTTGTGGAGCTACTAATTCAAATTATTTTAAAGTGAATTAAAGTACATGTAGCAAAAATGGAAAGCTAAGTGTGTGTGCAAGAACTAGACTATTTATTTTCGTTTAAATTGTAGAAGAATTTGAATTACTAAAGTGAAACAAATTTCTGAAGATGGTGTTTCAATATGGACTAATTTTTCATGGGTGAGGCCAAGCCAACTCTTCAACTTTAAATTATTATTATCATTTTTTTCTTTCTCCTATAAAAATCAGAATTCATTTACTTTCAAAAAGACAGACTAATGCAGAGAATTAATTAACATTTCATTTTCATGTCTAATTATTAATTTTATTGATTATATATTTTTTTCTATTATTTTTTTTGTTTCAACAATACTGTTCTATACTTTGTTGAATTATAATTGCCCGGAATTCCATAGGTAGTGCTTGGGATGGGGTAAAAGGGGAAACAATAATAAATCCACAAAAGTGCCAACAATTGTTATTTTATACATTTATTTTTTTATTGTAATCTAAATTACATTTTGTTCCAACAATCCATTTTATCTAAATTGTTCATGTTTTAGTCTTAAGTTTACCCAGTGGTCTCGAGTATTGAGAGTCGTCGTGTCACTGACTGAATTAGCCGAGGTATTTTTCTTTTAATTATTATTTTTCTCCTAGATACTAGGGGTGGCGCCCAACAAAAACACAATCTTTACACATCTTGATGTTAACTATTGTTGTTACAGCATAAGATGTCAGAAGACACTTGATACTAGACAAGGTAAAATTATATATATAAATATATAGACAATACATAGTTCTCTATCACTCTGTAAAAGTTTTTTTCTTTTCATTACAACAACCAGACACAAAAGTTGTGCCAAGCCATGCAGTCACACCCCTATCACTGAAAAACTTGGGATTCATAGTATATCATCCCCAAAATTACAATTAAAAATTTTTATTTGAAAATATTGTGTCTAGGATGGGGTTTTTTTGGACGAATTTGTGAAGAAAATGTATAGAACCTTTCTACAGAATTTGTAAAGTAAAATTATGTATTTTTAACTGTTCATAACGATTTTAAACCTTTAATTAGGATTATTTATTTATTGGGGGTACATTAAACTTTTAATCATGGTCAAGGGTACAATCTAAAAAAAGTTTGAGAACTGCTAATCTAGGTCCATATTTCGCGAACTACAACTCTCAGTTTGGTCGTTCGGAGCCGATTGACCAACATCTGGGAGTTAAGTTGTTCATCAGTTAGCGACCTACAAGCTATATAGTTAGCGGGAGTTTTTAAAGTTTATTTAAGCTTGATTAACTAAGCTTAAGGTGGAAGTAGGGAATGCGAGCTAAGAACAGTATTTTTTCAGTTTTTATATCAAAACATTTTTTTTAATATGTCTCCAGTAGAAACATAGATTCTAATTTTCTTCACATGGTGACCTCAACAGCTGTTCAATCAATATCTGTCAAGATTGTCCTGAAATTAAATTACAAATTTTCTTATTTCATGCTCTGTCTAGTTGTTTCGTGCTCAGAAACCGGACGATTTTGTTGAGACGTACTAGGAGAATAAGATATGCCAAGAGGTATTAAGAACACATAGTAAAGATTAAAGCAGTTATTTTATTTTAGTACATTCATTGATTCACAGATGGCTCTGCTAGTCCTTTTATTTTATATTCTGGTGTGCAGAAACCGGACGATTTTGTTCAGACACACTAGGATAGCATAACACATCAAGAGGCATTTGGAATCAATGGACATCAAATAGTACATTTTTTGCCTCACAGGTGACTCTATAAGTCACTAATTATTCATTACCTCACAGATGGCTGGCTCTCTCTGTCAGTCTATTTTGGTGCTCACTAACAGGACTATTTTGTTGAGATGTACTAGGAGAACAAAGCACACCAAGAGGTGTCAAAACCACATAATCAACATTCAATTATTTAGTTCATTCATTGATTCACAGATGACTGCTAGTCATTTTATTTTATATTTTAGTGTGTAGAAACCAAACAATTTTGCTTTGATGCATTAGGTCATAACACACAAAGAGGTATTTTAAATCTATGTACAACATTCAAGTAGTTCATTTACTGTGTCTCATGTGGCTATACAAGTCACTAATTTGATTTTTTTAAAGACTAATACTACACCAAATTCATAAATTGTGGGATCTCAAAACGTAATTCATAAGAATAATATTTGTTATTTATATTAGGAAAGTATCAAATTTTAAGTGAATTAGATAGTTAAACTTTCAATACCTTTGTATTTGATATCTACTCAAGACATTAATTTCAGACACATAATTATTGTTGTTTAAAGTTATAAATGTGTTTGCACAATTTGATTTGTTGTTGTTTTTAATATTTCTTTGAAAGACATATAACCAGGGGGGCCAAATGTCCCTACTGAGACTCTGAGGTTGTAAAATATTAGAAGTAGGCTAATCCCGCCCAACTCTAGAGCTTAAATGTGCCCCCAGCTAACAGAGTTAAAGAATCTAACTACTAAACTAATTAATAGCAACCGCCACCTGCTAACTCTAGGGATAATTTGGCGCATGTGCGAGCAATTCCAACAGCATTCGCCATTCAAATCATCAAGGTCAAGTGTCCACCCACGAATATGGATAAATTTGAAACATTTTCCTTATCTTGTATATTATTTCCAGGAGACAAGGATTGCCTTAAAAAGCATCTTCTGAGGTTTCAATTTAATACATTTTTCCTACAGAAGCACCCCCAGATCCCTTACCGGGGTGTATTCCGTACCCCCCAGTTTACCCCCTTTGGAGTAAAATCCTGAGGGCACCCCTGCATATAATTTTTATTAACCAATCAACTTTTAAATAATAATACATTTTCTGAATTAGTTATGTACGCCTTATTTCTAATATACCACCAAATATAATTTCAGATGTGTTTCTTAGGTCTAGTTTTATATATAGTAAGTGTATTCACCCTCATCGGCGGTTGAAAGTTCTAAGGTATTACTTCTCTTAAAAAGCCGGATTATCAGTGAGCTTGGTTTGAATCTCATACAAGTTCACATTTTATCTACACTAGTTTTCTCATTTATACTTCTCAAACTAAGCTGTAGTAACCTAAATTATTATTTTTTTAATCTAATATTTAGTTGATAAAAGTAATGTATCAATCAACATAGGAAAAATTTGTTTTGGTTGGAATAAAAAAATACATTTATTTATTCATAGTTTATTACATTTGTTAAAATACTTTAAATAACACAACATTAAACAAAAAAGAATCCCATATCTTATATTATTACAAAACATATATAAGAAATCTCATCACAATTTGACATCCTTACAAATAAATAATCATATTATAGGGGAGAGGTGGGTCAAATCCTATTTTTCTCGGAAGTGACAATTTCTTTCAAATCCTATTTCCAAATTTGGCTTCTTGAATATTTAAAAAAATGTACAATTTTAGTAAAAGTGATATTGATTAGAACTAAATAAAGAATGAAACTTGTTTTAGTAAAATTAGAAATTTTCCCACTGAAGCAAATTTATTGAACAAGGCTTGATTATTTATGGAAGAAAGTACATAAAGAGGGATAGCAGTAATAATTAAAGGGGATGAACACAATATGGCTTCTACAATGCGAGAAGGAAAACAATTCACACTTTACATTGCTCCACTGGACAATGAGGTAATGGCTGTCATTTGAAGAAAACTGATCGCACTGCTGCACGTTTGAAAGGGAAGTGTTTTGATAGAATGAAACTCAAGTTGTGGTATTGAGCAGTAACAATTAATTTGCAATAGGCAGCCATTACCTCTTTTCTCAATAGCAGAAATGTCAAGCGTAAACTGTGATTCTCTTTTTATTTTAAAAATCATATTGTGTTTATTCCTTTTGTTTCTCTTCATCTTGAATGAACCTTATTTCATATAATTTATGTACCTATCTTAATAAGAAGTTTAAAAAAGGTTTTCCTTAACTTGATACATTTTTGGTGGTACTAATAATAATGGTGTGTCCCGGCTACATCAATCTTTAGCTCAGTTTGCGTTACAATTAGCTAGTAGTAAAGTACCATTGCTCAGGGTATAAACAAATGTACAATCGTACATCTTTATGTCCCAAGGAAGTGAGAGGATTACAGTAATGAATATAATGAGGTAAAGCCAATGGAGATCTTAACCTAACTCAAGCCTGATTTCTTTGTTTGGATTTCATATTTATTATTATAAATAGCAATGACACCTTTTGAGTGAATTATTTTTATACAATTTGTACTTATTTTGTAATTTTAATATTTTTATTTTTTAGAAAAAGGAAAATAACATGCATGTCTCCAATTACACAGGTGTCGGGTAAATTTAATTGAATAAAATTGTGAGTTTAAGCAAAGCCCCTCAGATTATTATTTTATGTTTTTATTGATGCTTTCAAATATCTTGAATACTATAGGATCGAAGCATCCATTTCTACAACAAATCTACTCGCATCAAGGATGTATTGAAATTCTCCAGTAAAAATAATTTATTTAACTGGTTACAGTTTCAAATACATAAAGACGTGAAAAGGTATTAAGATAATTATTGGAGATTGGTACAATTTATACAATAAGACTGTTTTTAACTCACATGTATGGATGCATCTCATACTACATAATATTATTTATAAAGAGTGGACCTTGTATGCAAGGATCCCAATCCATGCAACACAACTTTCAATTATTGTAAATAAACAGTATGTCTTAAGGATTCCCATAATGTAACGTAAAAACACAAAGTAAAACACATAAAATGAATTTGAGACGTTTGAAAATAATTTGTTTACTCAAATGCTAAAATGATATTCACGAAGTTAAGGCTAGTTAGGATTCAAGTACTTGTAATATTAGCTTATTGGAGCTACAAATAAAGTGTAAGAAAAGGCCATGTTTTGTTATTCGTAAGATGTGAAAATATAAAATAATACATTTTTTCTTTCAAATTGTAATTTGTTTTATAGCTTTTACACCCTATAGGTGATTCAAACTCATTATAATTATAGTAAAAACTTAAAAAAGCCAGACTCTGTATTATTAATTTAACACTTAAATGAACGTGTGTATGTAATAATTAATAACATATAGTTTTTATTTCAATTTTTTAATATTCCATTATATTTATATTTCTTCTTTTGTTCATCATTTTTCTCAAGATTTGGGTTCATAAAATAGTAGACTCGACCCAACTTTACTAAATAGTGATGTTGACATTTCTAGTAACATGATTGACTAGCAAGAACACGTGGTATACTTTACATAACATAACGGCTCTCCCATAGTTAAGTTAAGTGAACTGTGATGGCTTCCATTTAAAAACCTGTGACCAGCCTTTATGTTACATGAACAGTAAGTTGATCATGAGCCCAATAAAATATAAAACTGATTTCAGTGTGAACCACAAATTAAGTTCAATGTTTGTTTGTGAAGTGATACTCGATGGGAATCAGTGGACGAATCAACAAAGGAAAACCTTGAAATAACGAATTTGGCTGATGGAGAGTTCTGGATGGAGTTTGCGGACTTTCAGCAAGAGTTCCAAGAAGTTACGATTGCTACGCTGGGTCCCGACTTTGACCTTGATGGTATCACCGATGTGCCTGGACAGGTAAGAATAGAAGATATTATGTACTTTATTTTATCTGGTGGAATTTTAGACCATAAGGTTCTCACTTTTACATGACCAGTGCAAAATAGTAGTATAAAAAAATCAAGATTAATATTGGCAAAAAATAATTTATAAAATTTTAGTATGTGAATAGTATTATATTTGGAAGAAGGTACAGGAAAGGTGGATAGAAACATATAAAAGGGGGACAAACACAATATGGCCTTTACAATGAAAAGAAGAACACAGTTCACACTTTACACTGCTGCCAATGGACAAAGAGGTAATGGATGTCTCTTAAAGAAAATTGATCGTCACCGCCCAATCCCCCGACCTAGGTTTCATTCTATCGGAACTCATCAGGGAGGAGTGTG
>CABEEJ010001060.1:115823-165192 GCA_901482245.1 Timema douglasi | reverse complement strand
GTGTGTGTGTGTGTGTGTGTGTGTGTGTGTGTGTGTGTGTGTGTGTGTGTGTGTGTGTGTGTGTGTGTATACATACACACACACAATAAATATTTAAGTTAAAAACTTAAAACAAATTTATACTTTTTAGAATGATTTTTTTTTTGTGAAAAAGGTTATGATTAGAACCAATGTAAATGTGTTTTTCTAACTAAATTTAACATATACTCGTATGTTAGAGTTATGTATATGAAGATAACAGGAAATGTGTTAAGACGGAGAGTAGAAGGATGGAATGGTTCCAAATAAAAATGAAAAAGTGCCCTTTTACCATTACTATTTGTAATGATAATGGAAATGGTTATGAGCTAACTAGCAAGAAAACTCGGGGAGTAAAGAATGAAAGCCATGTTTGCTGATGACTTGATGGTATGGGGGGAGAAGGAAGAGGAAATATAAGAACAACTACAAGAATGGAATGAGGAAGTGAAATTATTTTTTACAGAAATGAAGCTGAACTGTCATTTTTTTCTAATTACATGAATCTATGTAATTCCTGAAAAATTGCATTATTAGTTTAATCAAAGGCCTTTATATTTGGATTCGAGCATCCCATCTCTACTTTTAAGGAAACAAGGTTTTTAAGTCTTGGAAAAATGATTTGGTCGAGTGTTAACAACCAGTTAAACTCGAAACAAAATTGAATTTTTTAGTACTAACACACACCTCTAAAATTAAACTTGAATATTTGAGTATTAGCATACACCCCTAACATAAAATTTCTATCTATACAAAGATTAAAGTATATATCCAGGAATGGAGACAGAATTTATTAATTTATTGTACTATATAGTACTATGATTAAAAATACAGGCCATTTATGGCTTCTTTGGTTTTGCCTGACAGCTAGCAGAAGCTAGCAGATGCGATCAGTAATGCCAACATTGTGTGAAAGTCACTGTTGTAAACATTTTTGGAAATAGTTATTATTTTCTAAGTAATAATATTATTATCACAAAAAAATTTTATCAATCACTTTTAACAATACTTCCCTAAGGATTACAGTAGAATTGTATTTTCCATAATCAAATTAAAGAAAAAATAGTCTAATAAATCCATTCTAGTTTTTCTTTTAAATTTTGTGGAAATTACAGGTTTAATAATGAGTGAAATTATACATTTAATGGTATTATATTTGGTTATTTATATTTGTATAACTGGCCTCGCATATCTTTAACATAAATAAATGGTTTGTGATAACAAAGAGAAAAAGACATACAAAATGTTTGTGAAATAATATAAAGTTTAAATTGTGTAAACATGAGTGTTAATACCAATCACCATTCACTCACCAACAAGGTCGCCTACGTCATAAACCATCAGTATCATTTCATTTCAGTGCGCCATATTTGTTTTTAATAGTAAAGTCACTTTTAATGAGCTCTTGATTTTTATAATTAATTTATATTAAATAGAAAACGCTACTGTCTAAAGAAAACAAAAAATCAACAGTTATTCTTATAAGGAAAATCTAGCAATTTTAATATACATTATAAAACTGAATTAATTACCACGTGCGTTTGTCCACAAGTTGTAGCGAAAAAAAATACTTTATTGATTGAGTATGTAGGCGTATCTAAGTTACTGTTAATAATTTTTTTACAAATTTTAATAACACAGTGTCTGTTTATAATATTAATTGAGCTACCTAGTATTCCGTGTGTTCTTTTATGAATATTAGTTCGGTGTGTGAGCATGTTATCCTTGGAAAATAGATGGTTTTTTGTAATCTTTAAATAATTATTTTTCCAATAAATTATTGAAGTGTGGGATAAAAAAAATAGTGAAGAGTTTCTCAATAATCAATAGACATTATTATGAAATTCAAGTCTGTGTATCAAGATTATAAAATATATCTTTTAACCCCAAGATTGTGTTGTGTTGACCACTAGGCTAAACCTGAAGTTTTAGGATTTTTAAAGTATTTGAAAAAACTCTGTGAAGTGCAGTTATTATAACAAGAAAATGGATCAAGTTGAAACTCCTGGCAAGATCAGGAAAAAACAAGACACCTGGAGTAACTGTAAAAACTCTTGATGATTTTACAAGAGATTCTGTTCATCAGGTCATCTACAGAATGTATCACGAAGGTCAATGCAAATGTTTAGATCAACTTGTATTGTTTTCTCCCTCTTGATTCTTGAAAGGTTAGGTGATAGTTTGCGATAGTTTATACTAAAAAAAGATAACTGCTTTAAAACTTACATATAATAAAGCTGATTTTTCATGCATAAATAAATTAACCAAACAAACAATATGATGGAGAAAAGGTAAAAACACTTGTCCGTCAATATTTTCCCCTCCTTTTTCGAATTGTGTAAATTAAGGGAAAAAGTTTCAAATTATCATAATGTTGGTAAGTTATGATTTTACGTGTCCTTGTGAGTAGAATGACAATGTAAAACTATTCATTATTCAATATTTTATCAAAAAAAAAATCTCTTATAGCCTATGAACAAGTTTTGACACTCCCTCCCCTGTTGTTGGCCGGCTACTTTTTAATCCAATCCTTATAAAAGGGGTAGGCTACAATAAATTACCTAACCTTAGCAATTTTAACATTATTTGATGTATATTTATTTGTGATTGATTAATATTGTTTATTTATAAAAATTGATATCAACATATCAATGTCAACCTTGAATAAAAAATAAATAAAACTTTAATAACTAACACTAGACCTAACATCAAAATATCAAAGTCACCATTAAAATTAAAATAAATAAAAACTGTAATACAACATGTTTCTGGTATAGACCTAAGTTTTGACGTTCAAAAGTGACAGCTGCTTAACATATGTTTTTGAAGATCATATGGTTTGGCATAGGGATACATAATTTGGTCTGTTATCTTGTACTAGCTCTCAGGCAAAACCAAAGAAGCCATAAACGGCCTATAGATAAATGTATATTCAAATTATGCACCCAAAATTCTCTTTACAATGCTACCATTTGACAAAAGATATACCACTAAATAAAAAATATAAAGAAAGTCCGAAGAATAACATTATCTTTTGAAACATGAAAACTTGAAAAGTGAGGAAAATATAGAAAATAAATTAATAAGTAGTAACAAAGATTTAGCTGGATAAAAAGAAAAAAACTAGTTTTAGAATTCAATGTAAAAGAAAGGACTAGAAATGTTACTATAGTTAATAAAGGTTAAATAATATAAAGTGAAAAAAAAGGATATGCATTGCAACTGTTCATAAATATATGTCATAATTTCAACAATCACTTGAAATAAATAGAATAGGAGTTACTTTATCGTTTATAGTACAAACATATGAGCTAAACATTGTAGCTAATCTTTGATCAAGATAATTATTAGCACCGCGTCTTATTACCCGTTCGGGTTATACGCTTAAGAACTAATTAAACAAATGGGTTAGGAATCGGGAAGGTTGAATATAGAGAAAGTGAACCCGCATTTGCGTGGAGAGTGGCAAACCATTTAGGAAANCCCCCCCCAATTCACCCGAGTGAGATTCGAACCTCGATCTCCCCACCCTTGGCAGTCTAGTGAAACGTGCGTGTTAACTAACTATGCCACCGAAGCGGGTTTTGATAAAGAGCAGGTGTAATGTACAAACCAATTTGCATAGGAAGGCTCTTATTTGATAGCTAGAAAAGTTACTAGAGCTACTTTTACATATAAATACCTCTGATCATCTTATCTGTGGCTTTAACTTTTTATGGAAATTATCAATATTGCTATAAACATTAACAATATAGTAAAATGTTATAAATTTAAACATGAAAAAATATATTTGTATTTTCTAAAAGGCCCTTTATATGATAATTACACTGTATCCCAATCCCCTTCCCTTGATTCCATGTGACTGTTTCACAAAACCATATTTTATCTATGCTTTCAACACTTTCTAAAAGGGAATATCAATTTAATTTTATAACCATATTGTAAGCACAAAGTTTTATTTAATAATTTTCAAAAAATGTATCATTAACATTGAATAAATAAATAACAATTTCTTATAAGTCCCTTCTTTTTCAGGATTTATGTTTTCATGTGAGCTTAACTAGAAAATGCACAGTTCTGTGTGTACAAGTTGTTGACAAAGATGGCGACAAGAGCTTGTTAAACACTGCTAATAACTTCCAGGTGAAAATGGTGCAAGGTTGTTGGATGGAAGGAGAGAATGCCGGCGGATGTCGGAATGACTTGGAGAAATTTTCCAGAAATCCACAATACTTGCTAACACTTTCAGAACCAGGTAATTCTAAATCTTTAGGAGAAGTTTATTTTGTTGAGGTGTCCTCACCAAAACACAGTATTGGTGGAAAACACATTATCAATATATAATGTAAAGTAACCACTAAGCATAAAAAAAGATCACATAGTAAGCTTTTAAAAACCAAGGATTTAAAAAATTAGTTATCAAACAATTATCTTTAAAGGTCTTTCACTTCATGAGATATGTTTTATCACTTGTCGTACATAATCAAACAATTACTTATTTTCTTAAAAGTTTACCAAAATGTGAAACAAAATATAGTTAATTATACAATTTTTAGTAAATCTAGATATTATTTTGTGAAAATAAAAAACCTTAGGTATATAAACTCTATTAACAACATAGTAAAATGTACTCAAAAATATAAATATCAAAATATTAGTAGCATTGGAACACTAATTATGTTGAAATTTTAAACCAGTGTATCTCAACTCTTTATACATTTGACAAATAGAGTGGAACAGAACATAAAAGAGGAACATAATAATTATTCATTTGATACATTTAACGAATGGAATGGTTTCCTTCAGGAAACTATGAGAGTAGCTTGGTGATATAGGAACACTTGAAGGAGGAGTATAAAATACACATCAAAAATTGTAAGTAATATGAACCCAAAAAAAAGGAGGCATAGGGCAGGACAGTTAAATAAAAACAAATAAAAGGGCCTAGATTCCATTTATGTATAGGAAAAAACATAAATTGAAAATCAATACCAATAATAAAACTTTTTTTAAGGAAACCTTTGTTTAATTTTGTAGATATAAATTAAATTATAAATTAGAATTAGATTATAGAAGGTGAAGGATAATGCAAAAGATAAAATATGGATGGAAAAACACAAAATGACTCAACACACAAATAAGGCAGTAATAAAAAAAGTTTAACAATTTTTGAAATAAGATTAAATTGCAGTGATATATTTGTTCCCAGTCTAGTTAATAAAAACACCGCTATACTTTACACATAAAAGATATGTTGTTAATTACAGATGAGCCTGATCTTGAAAGTGAAGAAGTGGTTGCTCCTCGGTGCAGTGTGCTAATTGGGCTCATGCAAGAACATCGACGCAGCGAGAGAAACAAAGAATTACGCATGCTCGCCATTGCCTTCTTCATTTACAAGGTTCGAGAAAGATTATCCAAAGAAAAAGTGTTGTTTTTTCTGAGTACAAAAGAACAGATATAGGTGGTTTGTTCCTTAGGCATGTGCCAAAGCTAGTCTGTGAATCATAGATCATTTGTTGCTGACTAGGCTGATACCGATTATTTAGTTTATTTCCAATATTGCAATGGTAATATGCAATTTGGTAATAAGGACATTCAAAAACCATTAACCGTGTGTCAGAGTTTTTTTGTTCAAGATGGTAGGCTTGTTTATACAAGTGTATATAAAAACTTCAAAGTTAATTAAAATATATGCGTATAACCCAAACGGGTAGTAAAACGCGGTGCTAATAATAATAATTAAAATATAACTCACAAAGTGTGAAATGTGTTGTTCTTTTCATTGTAAAAGTCATAATGTGTTTGTTTCCCTTTATGTGTTTCTATCCAACTTTTGTTTAACTAGTTCTAAATATAAAAAAATATAAAAAAGTGAAAAGAGGTTTTCCTTAAAGAGATGTTAGTTGGCTAATTTTTTTTTTTATCGTGCATAGAATATCATGGCAAATATATTTATATTACAGTAAAAACTAAACAAATAAGTTGTTCATTTAATTGATTGAAATTTAACCAAGCATAATTAAATTAGAATTAAAAAAACTGTTTGAATATGAACTCCCACCTCGAAGTAATCTCTATTATTCAAAAATAGAAAAATCAACTTCGACAGTTGGTACAAGATCTAATAACACACTTCATTGGTAGCAATCAATAGGAAGAAGAAATAGTATAGAAATGGAAAATAAAGTTGCATACCTACTACAAAACTTTTTTTAATTTTATTTTCTAGCAGCACATCTTACTAACCCTTATGGTTATTTGCATATGTATGAATTAAGCTAATGTGTTAAGGATGAGGAAGGTTGAATTTAGAGGAAGTGTTCTCACATAAGAATGGAGGTATAGTTGAAAACCATCCTCAGTACATCCGAATGGGATTCTATCTCCAGTCTCCTCGTCATCGGTAGTTCAGTCTATTGTGAGAGTGATGCCTTAGGCCATTTTACCATGCATTATTTTGAATATTTAATGCTTTTATCATGAATTTCATATATTAGGCAATGTGATAATGCATTTTACATTATTTCTTATGAGAAAATGTTCTGCAAATGCAGTTTTGCTTAACACTCAACAGTAAAGGATTGTTAAATAGCACTATCCTGGCAGAAAATACCTGTACTTAGTTAATTCAGTAAAAGAAAATAATTGCTAAAACAGTCTTTACAAGTCTTGGTTTGATTCCAACACGTATTTAAAAATTAATTAGAAATTTTGTATGCTCTCTAGAACTGTTGGAAGTTTAGTTGTGCACGAGTTATGTTGTTCAAGGTTAAGTATGTTAGTATAAAAGTTATGTTGTGACTTAGGTCTGCATTTAAGGCATTTATGTTGAGCGTTAACAAAATTTTATCAAACATTCTAATGTTATTTCTCTTTGTGTAGACTGACATGGCGTGTGAACGCCTGAGTGCAGAATACTTCTTGTGTGTTCCTGAAGAAGGCAGCTCTGGAGTGTTCACAAACTCTCGTGAGGTGCTCGGGCGGTTTGAGCTAGACCCAGGAACATACGTCATCATACCTTCCACGTTCTATCCTGACCGCTCACGTAACTTTATGCTACGAGTGTTTGCCTTGAAACAATTCACATTCAGAGAACTACCACCATACCACAATGTGGTAGGGGCAGATGAGTTGCAAGAAAATGTTTTAAACAACAATAATAACAATGGCATTTTATGAAAATATGTATAAAAAAGAAAGACAATGTCATATATGCATGAAAATTTTAAAACTAAACAAATATTGTTATTTTAATAAAAGATATAAAAGTTAGCCCAAGTCTTTACAAATTATTTATATATGATGTTATAACCTTACCTTTTATCCTACCTCATATTTTAGAAAGTTAAGTTAAACATTTCATCCTCTCCTGATGAGGGTTTGATGGATCCAAAATTATGTCAAGGAATTCAGCGATTAGTGATCCATTAATTTTAAGGAACAACCATTACCTCCTTATCTAGTGACGGTTGAGTATATTTCCTCTATTTGTGTTTATTGTTGTTCTTTTACATTTACATCCACTACTGTTTCCAGCCTATGGCCAGGGTCTGTTTTTTGTTCAAACCATATATTTTCCACTACCGGCTGGCTAGGCCTGTCGTAGCTTCATATGCCTTATAATCGAACTTAAGACTATGACAGGCACAATATCCCGTCCCCGGCCGTTAATTTATCAATATGAAAGGGTAAACCCATATTATATTGTTCCTAACATATTTTTGTGTTGGTGAAATAGGCTAAGTTGCATTCAGTGGTGGTGTAATGCTCTGTCAAGGTACAAAAAAATATGTTTATATCAAACAATATTTTTTTTGCTCTAAGGACAAGACTCACATAGAATTTATACTGTTATGTCCATCAACACAAGAATGGTTTTACTGAACATTTCACAGGCAAAATGTGAACAAGCAGTCTACTTCATCTATAGTAAAATTCTTTATTTACCACTGATTATTAATTTTTTTTTAATCTTTGCTTCTTAGATTTTAAAAGTTATCAAAGTAAGCCTGTTACAGATAATTCCTTTATTTTATGATATCACACTTTGATGTCTTTCAACACAATGCCATTCTGCCCCAGGTTATACTGATAATGGCTATCCATTGGGCCGACACATAGTGTTTAGTTACTACCTAGTCTGGGATCTTGATGACATGTCATCATCTTTATGATATATTACAGAAAATGTCCATATGCATAGCTCTGTTCTAGTTGTAGAGATGCATATTTTATGGAAAAACTTTTGTCACCTTGAATTTTTTGGACACATTTACTTGCAATTCAGAAATAGTGAATACCCAAACATAGGGTTTCCCCTCCTAGTGATGAAATAATCATCATTATAATCAAATTTTTCCGGCATGTGGTCAGGACCGTTTAATAAAATGCCTTCATCTTCCTCCTTCCTTCCACTATTCTTCCTCCTTTAATCACTTTCATTACTCTCCTTTAACTTGCACGCTTTCTGATATCTGCTCCTTCCATCTCTATCTCAGTCTTCCTTGCGGATTTTTTCCTACATACTTCATCTCTACCATTCTATTTAGTATTCTAGCCCTTTTCATCCCCATTACATAACCATACCATCTCAGGCTTTCTTCCTCTACTATCCCATGTACCCCATAACCCGACTCTTTCCCGGATATCTTCAATCATAATCTTGTTTTTCCTTGTGACAGCTGACATGCTCCTCACAAACTTCATTTTCATGGCCTCCACTTTCCTAGTCTCTCTTACATTCAATGTCAATGTTTCTGTTGTATATGTGACTATAGGTACAAAGTACACACAATACATCACTTCTTTACCTTTGCAAGCTAGACTGTGGAGTTGGTACACCAAGCCTCTGACTCCAACTCTAACTCTTATATTTTTCTACTGTTCGACTCTGACTCCACCCGAAATTGCTTCCAACTCTGAACCCGCACCCCTACTCTCAGGGCACTTCTCTTTTCTATGGCTGGTTTCTTACACACTACTTTATAGCTTTGCTAAGCTTTACCTTCTTCCATGTTATTACCATCACTTCCCACTTCTCTGTGTTAAATTCATTCCACATATTTTCACTTCCTCAACCCATTCCTGTAACTGTTCTTGTACTTACTGTTCCTTCCCTAACCAATTCTACTTTTGACAAAAATAAATAGGTAAGAGAGAAAGGTTTGGACCAGCCGCTGACTCGTGCACCTTGTTTCTGAGATAATCACCATAAGCCATCACCAGTGAATCATGGAAGTAAATTATTTGAGGTATTTAATGTGCACTTTCTGAACCAACTAATTATTTCAGGACATGAGAATGTCTATGAGCAAGAGTGAAAAGGTCTACCAATTTTGCCAGGAAAGGTATTTTCACATATCTTTCAAAGTTATTTTACATGCCACAGTCAACATGTGATGAATGGCTTTACTTCCCCTCTAAAGTGGTACGGATTTTTATTGCTCAAAAAATTCCGTCAACCCCGAATGGATTTGAATCCACTAACATCTGATCCTAAGGCGAGCACTTTACTCCGAGACCGCTGAGCTCAACTCATAGAAGTCAAACTTAGCAATGCGACCATAAAATGTACTATCTAATAATTGCTGCCCTCTAGCATAAAAATAAGAATGTTTATTTAAGTAAATATTCAAAAGTTTATCTATAGGTATTTATTAGGGCTGTGTAAATCAACTTTTCAATTTGAAACAAATCCAAATTGGATATATGAAATATTATCAAAGCCTAATAAACATTTCGGATTTTTTTTCTGTTTTATGCTTATTTATTTAACTTTATGCACTAAAATCACTAATAAAATGCTTTTTTTCACAATTATTAGTAATATTTCATTCTAAGCGGATAAATTAAGTTATTATCACATATAAATAACAACTCAGAATGGCAATAATTGAACTTTTTTTTTTATTTAAACTATCTATCCCGATTCCTAGCGTGTAGCTCGCGACCTAGATCTACATCTTGAATTAACATTACATCTTTTATCTACGTTCTTTTTTTTAATACAATAAGCACCTAAATCTATACCTATCCTACTAGTTGTTCCACCCCAGATATATTATGCCCCCGGTACCGGTAAATAAGTATTTTAGATACCAATACTTTTTTTAGCAAAGCTTTATAACTGTCAGAGCTATGTCATAGGTGATATTTTTTTCAAAGCTATGAAGAAGTTTTCAAACATTCATACCATTAGTATATATCTAGATATTAATAAATATAATATCAGTCTAATAAATATAATAATTATATCAGTGTAATATATATAAATATTATTATTAGCACCGCTTCTTACTACTCCTTCGGGTCATACACCTAAGTATTAATTACGCTAATAGGTTAGGAATTGGGAAGGTTTAATTTAGAGGAAGTGAACCCAGATTTGTGGGGAGGAAAGTGAAAAACCATTTAGGGAAAACCACCCTCGGTTCACCCGACCGAGATTCGAGCCTCAATTTCTCTATCATCAGTAGTCTAGCTCAACACAAAACTAGAGTGCTAGCTAACTATGCCAATGAGGTTGTTAATGAATATAATTAAATCAGTGTACAGTAAATATGATTAATCCATCTAGTAAAGATAATGAAATCAGACTGGCTTGCTGACCTTAGGTGATTTATACAAAGCAATACTTACCAAGTCATACAATTTGCCGGCTTGTCGTTCCGGAAGAAGCTTGGTTCTTGCGGTAGCACTCTAAACTACATAGCGGAACTCCTGTTTGGGAGCACGAGTACCTCTTGGGATTGGTACAGCCAGTAACACCACATTGCACCACTGGTGGTGGGGGTCTACACCAAAATAAAGCAATATGTTTTTAAACACAATACCTGTACTTAGGAATGGTAATAAATGTGTTGTTCTGAGTTTTGAGAAAATACTACTATATAGGCACTGTGTTAACCATTGATGGCGCTAGTGAAAACCTTTTCAAAACTAATTGAAACTACTTCCCAGAGTTATATAAAACAAATTTCAGCAAAAAAGTCATAACAAAAGTCTGAGAGTTTTAAATTTTAAAGTGGAACTCTGGGAAGTGAGGCGCGAGGGGTGGATTAATAGAAAACCAAACATTTAGGTATTATAAGAAATACATTTCTGGAATGTAGCTGAACTCTAAATACCTAAATAGTTTTTAAATATTTGAATTTTATAGGGGGAGGTTTGTAAAATGGGGGAGAAAGAGTTTGAAATGTCCAAAGCTTAAAAAAAAATTAAGTATTTGAATTTTATAAGTAGGGTTTTTTGAAATTCATTTGAAATTTTCAAAACTTAAATAAAAAATATAATGTGATAGATGATTGATATTTGTCAAGCAGGTGTAAGAGCCACTTCAAACACCTAGTAATTAAATTTAAAAATGGAGGATCGATAAAATGGGAAGGAGGGCGTCCTCACAAAAATTTACAAAGCAATCTAATATAATCCTTATCATATGGTAGAATAATAAAATATTTACTAATATGTAGAGGGGAAACCCCAAATAAGCAGAAGAGTTTGACGTTATTTAATTTTAAAACATGGGTCAGTGAATTAAGCAGGGAGAAGAAGTGGGGGAATGTAAAGTATCTAAGTGTATTAGTCAGGGCTGTGGAGTCGGAGTCGTGGAATCTGAGTCTGAGACAATTTTGGGTGAAGTCCAAGTCTGTAGAAAGGTACCGACTCTGACTTAGAAAAAACTTATAAGAGTGTCAAACTCGATTCTTACTGGTATAGACAAAATCAAGGATCAATCTTAATATCACTATTCTTAACAATCAAAATGTTGATGGCATACAAACAAAAAGTAGTTAGGATGAATAACTTACAGGAATGTAAGGAGGAAGAAGAATTTGATGTTGACATAGTTTCAGCCTCATCAACTGAGGATGAATTTGATTTTGAAAAATATTTGGATCATATGGAGAGTGCAAAGTGTTGCTGCATGGAAAAAGATTCCTCCAAACCCACAGAGAAAAAAATTGTCTAAATTTCAAATAAATTTCTCCCTTGCACTTAAAGAAGTAGACAAAATTGACTTCATCAAAACTAACAGTGCAAGAATCCATTCCCTTGTATCCTGAGATTGTCAGGGATGTTGTCCTATTGGTTACTGCTTTGCCACCAACCCAAACAAGTGTTGAGAGGTTATTCTCTGCTCTTAGAACTATTAGATCAGATTTGAGGGCATCCATGAAGGAGGATTTGACTGAGGCAATTCTTTTTCTGAGAAAAAATTCTTCCTAAATTTGTTGAAAATATTATGTTTGTAAAATTGTGTTAAATATCTTCGTCTGACAACATATTTTTGTTCAGTTGCTTTATCAAATAAATATCCTAGGTTTCTGTAATTTAACCAAATTTATCTTAGATTTCATTTATCATACTATATTGTACATTAATTAAAGTAAAATATTTGATAATATAATTATAAACAGTTTGATAGTATAGGACAGCTGATTTAATTATCATGTTCTGCTAGCCTTAATTTTCTTATGTTCTTTAGTTTTAAGCCATAAACTATGTTGTTATAAACATTTTTTTTTTATTTGACACTTTCATAGAAATTTAGTTTTCTTGTTCAGAAATTGTAGTAAAATAAATATATTGTTCTTTTGTTCTATCAACCAAGTAGCCTGATGATTCAAGTTAGTTATAACCTATTTAATGTGTTGAAATTATTTTGATAAGTATATTTTTTATTATTTATTATTAATATAAATTTGCCATTAATAAAGGAGTCGGAGTCAAAGTTGGACAGTAGAAAAAGCAGAGGAGTTGGAGTCTAAGGTTTAGCCTACTGACTCCACAGCCCTGGTATTAAGGATGGAATAAAGGGAAGAGAGAAACAAGGAGGGTAACAGGCTGCTGGAGTTATGTGCAAGAAATAAAATGAAAGTGAAAAACAACTGGTATAAGAAGAAAAAAGAAAGCTATAAGATCACTAGATAAAGTTAGGATGGAGAGAAAAAGATGGTGATAGATTACTTTATTATGGATGAAGAAATGAAAAGGCAGAACTTAAATATTAAGGTAATACCAAGTGTGTCCTTAGTGACCACAAGTTGTTAGCGGCAGACATAAGGGGATGGGAATGTAGGAGAAAGGTAGTAAGACAAGAAAGAAAAATTAGGGTAGGGAGGCTAAAAGATTAAGAGGAAAGAGAGCTGCACCTAAGAAAGGCAAAAAGCCTAGTACCCAAGGATGAGCTGCAAAGTGTAGAGGTTGAATGAGATAGGTTTAAGAACAGTCTGGTGGGAGCGGCAGTGGAGGTATGTGGGAGAACAAGTACTAAGAGGAAGTGGAAGGAGACACCCTGATGGAACGACAGGGTGAAGAAAGCAGTAGAGGAGACTGGAAAAGGAGAGTTGTAATACCTATTTTCAATAAAGGAGACCGGAAAAGGTGTACACACTATAGAGGAATAGCGCTGATGTGCCAATGTACAAAAAATATATGACAAGATATTGGAAAATAGAATAAGAAATAAGATAAAAGGATGAGAGAGAGAGAGAGAGAAACAGCACATATTTAGGGAACTGAGGTCTACAGTAGACATAAGCTTTGCCATACGACAGCTGATGGGAATAAGGTATAAATATGGGAAAGACTTGGTAATGGTACTTATGGATGTGAAGAAGGCATATGATAGCGTGGATATAAATAATGTTTGTAAAGTGATGGAAGAGGCCAAAGTGGAGAGAGGAGTTCTAATGAGAGTGAAAAGCATGTATGACGATAACAGGAGTTGTTTAAAGACAAATAATGGAAGGACATAGTGGTTCCAAATAAAAAATATAGTGAAGCAGGGAAGTGCCCTTTTCCCACTACTATTTGTAATGGTAATGGAAATGATCATGAATAAAGTGGCAGGAAAACTCCGGGAGTAAAGAATGAAAGCCATGATGTTTGCTGATGACTTGATGGTATGGAGGGGAAAAGGAAGGGTAAGTACAGGAACAACCACAAGAATAGAATGGGGGAATAAAAGATGGTGGAGTGAAATTTAGCATGGCAAGGTGTGAAGTGATGGTAGTGACAAGGAAGAGGCTAAAGCCTAATAAAGCTATATGGAGGAGAGCTGAGAAAAGTATAGAACATTAAATATCTTGGAAGCGTGATTGAGGCGAAGGATGGAAGTAGATAGGATTTAATGATAAGAGGACAGCAGGGAGAGATGATCTATAGGTAAGAGACCTGCTATGGAGAAGAGAAGTACCCTTGAAGTGTAGGGCAGTGCTTTATAGGGCATACGTTATACTCATTGTCAAATATGTAGCAGAAACATGCCAGTGAATGCAGGAAAGTGAAGGCCATATGAATGAAGTTTGTAAGGAGCATGTTGGCTATCATGAGGAGAAAAAAAATAAGCAATGAAATTATTCTGTAAATAATGGGAGAAAAGGAAGTACAAGAAATAGTAGATAAAGCAAGACTGTGATGGTATGGGTATAGATTAATAGGTTGGGGTATGTTTGTTATGTGTGTCCAACAATTTATGTTTAATTGATACACTGCATTGTAACTATAGATAAAATCTGTATCGAATTTTTTTTTTAAATTCCAATATATTTCATAATTCAAGGGATATTAAAGTTAAAAGAGTAGTAGCACATGTTTCTAATTAAAATAAACTAACTTAGCAAGTTGTGGCTTGAGCGGAAATTCTACATCCAGAGGAAGGGAGATGCTGGCTCCATTCCCGTCGATGCAATATGTAACACGAGGGACTTGTTTGCGTAGAGAACGGCATTTATTGCTGTTCTTTATATTCTTAGAGTCCTGCTTTTTCAGTAATCTTTCCATGGTCTTTTTCTGAAAAAGAAAAATAATGTTAAAATGTGATTGTTTTAGTAGATAATGTTTTTAATTTATTTAAAATTGGTTGAGACAAAGTGCACGATTATTAATAACTATTACCATTCTATCCCTCTTAAATGTACCTTCTTCCATATGTATTTAACAAAATGTACCTTCAAAAGCAAAAAATAGTTTTCCAATGTCATTTCCTAGGTTTGTCCTATATGTTATTTGTTCCTTTTATATGTTACTTTCTAAGTGTGCCTCATTCTTTAGCATTTTATTTTTCTCCCTTCTATAACCTTTTGTTTCCTCTTTTAGAAAATTGTGTTATGCATTTCAAACTCCCTCCTGATTAGTTCCGAAAGAATTAAACCTATGTCAGGGGAATGGGCGGTAGCGATAGACTTTCTTCAAGATGCAAACATTACCTCTTTGTCCAATGGCAGCAATATAAAGTGTGAACTGTGTTCTTCTTGTCATTGTGAAAGCCATATTGTGTTTGTTCCTAATATTTTTTATATCCACCCTTCCTGTAACTTCTTCCAAATAATATACATAATTTAATAGTTGGTTATTTTTATATGTGATTAATGTTATGTGCTATAAAAGAACAAGGTTATTTTATAGATTCCCCACGTGAAGAACGGATAAACCAGCTAGGTTTTTCTGTGCATTTGAACTTTTATGTTTTTCTTTCCTTCTGGGTAGTAAAAACTATAGGTACACTAAATAATCAATTTTTTAAATGTTTGTCAGTCCATATGTTTGTTTCCAGTAAACTCAAAAATGTTTCATCGAATCGAGATGGGATTTTTTTCTAATGTACTCTCTATTTTACAGAGAACCATGGTAACCTATATAATAGTGGTTCCCGAACCAAGGGTAGCAACCCAAACTAGGGTTGCAAGAATGTTTCTGAGGGTTGCAGGAAGGTCTGTAAAAATTGTCAAAAATTATTAAATATTACAATTACAAACAATTCATTACACTGGAGTAATATGAACTATTATTACTGCAATAGTGACGAAAGCAACAGTGTTGAATCAACATTTTGAAACACTCATACTCAGAATTTTGGACCCAGCTCAAGGACAAGCCCATTCTCCCTTGGGAAGTTGAAAAGGAATCTTTTCCCTATTATGAAAATATAGCCTACCTCTGTAAACAAGACTAAAGCAAGGAATCGCCTGGATCCCAAAATGATTTGTGTTGTAATCTGTCCATAAACATAACACTCTAGCTCAAAGAACTCGCCTACAAAATGAAGTAGCATCATGAATGTCACTGAAAAACTGTTTTTATCACATACCAAATTTTGCAAAAAAGTTTTCATGGGAAAATATTGTGTAATTTTCTAATTGTAAGATTAAAAAGTTACTGAAATTTATTCACTTTAGCTAATAACATTTATCTATACAAAATAATAACTCAAAAGTACTCTTACCAAGAATGAAACAGCATCATTTCATAGTAGCCACTGGAATTTTTTTTTTTTTGTCACTTTCCAAACAATGTAACAAAGTTACTTTTTCATTAAAAATTATGCTTTATATTTTGTCCAATTCAAAAGTTAATAAAATTAATTCTGTTTTTGTTATTTAAATTAATTTAAAAAACACTAATATGAAAATAATAGGCAATTGAAACTATATGTGATGTCACCTTAGGTCGTCAGACTGAAAATATATTTGGGAAACTCTGCTGTATACCACCATGCTAGCTTATACACGAGCAAGTGGTGTCGAGAAAGTCCGGCGTTGGCAGTGAAAATTCGTCACAGCTGGTGTATCATTAGCCACAAGTCAGCGATACATAAGTCAATAACAAACAGACTTACCCAATTGCACGGACACCAGCTGCTGTTGGATAGACTACTCACTCGATTCACCCCGCCACTATACACACGCACGACCACCACGACTAACAACAAGATACTGATTACTGAGGCAGTGCCAATTCGACGCTAAGTTACAGAAAATTTCCAGACCAAAGACCTTCAGAAGAAAAGAAGATACTCTTCGGCCAGTCCAGTTTTGTTCTACTCATTCTAGAAGCGTGTGGAATTCCCCCTCTCCCCCCCCCCTTGTTTATGTTCTTTGGTTTTCCTCCCCTCGTGATCTCGTCATTTCGTGTTCTGTGGACTGTGCTAAAATCATATAAAAGAGTGGTTGTGCGAGTGGAGAAGCACTCTTGGACTGGCTTCAATAATCACTGGGGGAAGCTAGGGCTTCGGAGATTAATAACAAATGTAAGCACAATTATTTTTCGGCATGTAATCTTTTGTTTCAAAATTCTTTTTTGGCTTAATGAACTTTTATTTTTCTTATAACGTATTAAAAGTAGGAGTCTGGTAGAAAATGAGTAAGCTGTGTTTTTTTAATATTTTTATAATGAAGAATAGCTAAGTCATCTTGGCGCATTTAATATTACCTTATATTCGCCATTTTTGTGAAATTCCAATGTCGATATATTCGCTTTAATGGTACGACTTGGAAGCCTTCTGGGCTTAAAATTTGCCTTAGAGTTAAACTTGGTTCGCAATGTAATGAACTTGATTTATTGAACTCTTACTAGAAAATAGCGCTAGTGATGTGGTTAATAATAATATTTTCTTTTGGACTTAAAATTTGTCTTAGAGTTAAACTTGGTTCACATTGTAATTGATAGCGCTAGTGATGTTATTAACACCAATATTTACTTATGAACTTAATTTATTGGGCGCCACCAGCGCTAGTGTAGAGGTTATTGATAACCACCATAATAACTTTAATTATTGAAGGTAGTATTTTGAGCGTTGACAACTAAAATGGGGATTGCTCAACTTTATAATCAATATAAAAAATGTGATAGTTTTTATGTCTAGGGTAAACCGATGTAAGACATATCTTTCTTTTTGTCAGGATGGAGAGATGTAAAAATAATGATATAAATAAGTTTGATTTTTATGTAAAGAATATGAGTATTTCGTGGAGATCCAATTCGTGAGATTTGTATTGACCTTTTCCTGACTAACGAGTATGCATCAGACTTGTATTTTGTTAACGTAAACTAGTGATGGTGATCAATAAAATATTTAATGCGCTCTCCTTGCTATTGTGATCACAAAATATTTTATACATTATTTATCCCCTTTTGGAATTTTCCATAGTAATTAATGTTCATATCTTTTTTGAATATTTAATAAAAAATCAATTTTGTGGATCTTTTCTACTTACTCTATTTTCCCCTACTTATTTATCCTTAAGTGTAACACTATCCTGCTTCTAATACTTTTTGTCTGGTATATGAATTAAGGGGATGTTTTAATATATTTATATATTGTTGAGGTTGACCGTGGGGGCGGGTTCTGCAATTGCTTTCTTGCCCAGGTTTTTTCTATATTCTTTACTCACTAAGCACACTCTTTCCTTTTTGTTGACTAATTTTTTTTTTATTTGAACCCCACTAGTTAGGTTTTAGGGTTAGGGATAGAGTTCACTGGTATAGCAGGTAAATAAAATGGTATGTGGTATGAGCTAAGGTATGGAGGGGAAGGGGATGCGGGCGAGTCCATGTAAATCTTTGTACGCATATAAAACACTATTCTTGAAGTTTCATTATTTTCTAGCATTTAAGGTTGTTGAACATGTTGATGTTATGTTAAATGTAAGTGAAGTCATGGGCAAATGAACTTAGTTTTAAATATAACCACACTGTATTGTACTTTTTTTAATAAAATTTGTAAATGGCAATTATTGAAACAAAATGTTATTTATAATAATACTATCCATTACCTTGTCCTTTTCTCTTTTTTCATCTGCCAGCTGCTTTCGCTTCTGAGATTTAAGTGCAGCTTTCTGTATAGCTTCTGCAGTCATTACTTTCTCCTTGTACCCTTTAAAACAATCAAAATAAATAATTAGATAATTGATGGAATAACGTAAAATGATAGTTTCAAATTGTGAGAAAATGTAGGTTAAATTCCTAAATAGTAATTAAATGAAAAAATAATCCTTTTAGTGGTATTCCTGTATGTTAAAATTTAAAATGATAAAAGGGGCTAGGTAACTTTAAAAGTAAACTGAAACAAAGTAACATTAAAAGCTTAAAGGTGGACGCCCACTGGAGCCTCTGTATCTAAGTGGCACCACTCCCACCAGAAAGGGGCACAATTATGTGAATGGTGTCATTTTAATACATGTTCCGAACAAAACGTGCTGCAGCAGTGTGAGCTCACATTAAAAGTAAATTGTTTTTTAAGATGTGGTGGTTCCTATGAATGGTGACATTTTGTAATCAAGGTTTTGTTTTCTATTTTAAGGGTACGTCCAGACTGACAAGCGTACAAGCGAGCGACTGTGTGGCCAAACTGGCAAGCGAGCATGTGATTAGCAGATAGCTATCGATAGTTGTTGATAATAATGTGAAGGTTCGATTCTTGGCTCAGTGAACTGAGGGTGTTTTTTTACAAGCAATTTATTGTTGTGGATTTCCTCATCCTCTCTCCGCGCTAATGGTGATTCTTATTTGCAAAGGCCTACTTTGATTATAATATTGGAATTATTTTAACATATCACTTATACATACATATATATATATTATGGTCTTACCAATTAAATTAGGCCATTAGTAGCAAGTTTGCTAAGCCTATCGATAATCATTAAAGAAAGTCAAATATCATGTCAAATTGAGAAGTTTTCCTAGCACTCAATGAATCAACATACAATAAAATTGCCCAGCTCCTGTACACTAGACTGTTCCGGCTCAAGTGCGTACACTTGAAAAATAGAACCAGTCTATTATATTTCAATTTCACCACTATTTCCAAGATTTAGATTCAAATTTGAGATTTGGGATTCATAGGTAAAATGGAGATTCCCGCTTTTAAAACAGTGGATTCAACCAAACTCTAGTAATAAATATAGGAAAACAGTGTAAAAATACTGCAAAATAATATAATGCACTGCTATTAATATGCCATAGGACTTTACAAGTAGTATTCCCAAGCAAAGCCTGCAAACTTCACCCATAAAGTATTTTTTAATTCTTTCATATCACCGTGTCTCACTACCTGTTAAAAGTTATCCATGATAATTATAATATAATGGGGTAGGGATGAGGAAGGAAGCATTTTAGAGGTAATCTACCCGCATTTGCATGGAAGAAGAGTGGGAAACCATTTAGGATAAACCACCCTCAGTATACCCAAATGGGATTCAAACCTCGATCTGTTTGTTATCAGCAGGCCAGTCTAACATGAGAGTGAATGCCTTGGAACATTCATCTACTAAAGCAGGCCTTATATAAAGTAAAACCATCAAGTTACACTCCTATACAAAATAAAGAAATAGGCAAACTACGCAAGATAGGGCTACTCAATTCTTGTACCAGATGGTAGAGCTAGAAGCTGTTCTCCCCCTGGACTGGGTTCTTTATCAGACTTCCTTTCAAACATGGCTCTCTGTCGAGCTGTCATCAATTTGGGGTCCTTAGGCTTGATCTTCTTCAACTCATCATCAACCTAGAAATTAAGAAAGAGTACAGTAGCTTACGTTTAAAAAATAGTTAACATCGCAGAGTAGTTGTTCCTGAAAATTACAACACATAATAGCCAGTACATTGTTTCTCAAACTTAAGAAATTTTGCTAATGCTTTGGTAGTAAGAGAAACAAAGCAGTTCATGACCTTACAATGACATATGCATTAATTTTACTCATCAGACTTCCTACCATTAAAAAATATGTTGTGATAAACAAAATTCAGTGGTGCATAACATACCTCTTGAAATCCTTTGCGTACCACTGGTGTTCCACTTACCACAGTTTTAGGAATAGTTGTTTGCATAATGTGTTCCCATTCTCTTTTTAGGTGAATACTAGTGCAGTGTATTAAAATCTAAGCTATTTCACTCTTTCCTTGACTTAAATAGTTTACATTAAATTTACTGCTCAATGCATTTACTGTATTTAATCATTTTAAAAAGAATTGTAATAACATTGTAATAAATTCAGAGATGGGTCGAATTCTGTATTTCTCAAATTCAAATCTTGAATCCAAATCTTAATTTTTCTTTCAAATCAAAATCCAAGTCCTTGAATCTTTAAATATGTACAATTTTATTTAGAGTGAACATATTTAAAATCTAATCTTAAAAGGTTGTTTAAGGGCAGTGAGAAACATTATTTTGTTTTTCATGTCCATTACATCATACACCTCTAAGAGAACACCTTTTTTAGTAAAAGCAATTAAATTAATACAATTTTGTCCTTTTTTGTGCTTTTGTTACCCTCTAAAATTCACAATGTCAGATATAGCATAACTAATTTTATCAGTTGCTTGAAATTGTTACTTCAAGTCAATGTTTTCATTATTGTATTCAAGATACTTTTTTGAGATTTTTACGGATCTCGGATCTCAAATCTCTCAAATAACATGGGATTTGAAGGATTCTAGAATTCTATCTTAACATGACCAAAAGAAATAATTTTGTAAAATTACATTCTAAACACAATACTTTTATATTGAATAAAACAGAACCAAATAAATTGTATTCATATGAAAATACATGTTTTTAAGAAAAAAATTGCATGTTTTTTTTTAATTTTTGAAACTTCCACTTCTGATCAAGGAACATAAATGCTAACACCGCGCCTGCTAACAGCGTAATATTACAACATTGTGAGATTTGGGATTTCTTTGGGCGGCGTAATATTACTACAGCTACTTTTCTGTGCTTCATAATGTGGTATCAGTTGTAATATTACTACAGTATGTTATTAGGGATGGTTTATTTAATTATTTTAGTGTATACTTCTGCCAATAGATTGCACTGCTTTTTAAAAATACAATCTCTTTGTTCTATAATCTTAGGCCTGTTGTCAAGTTTATAATCTATGGTTTAGAGATTTGTTTTGTTTACTTCGGGAGTGAAATTGTGTTTGCAGCATTACATTTTTAAACTGTATTGACTTTATTTTATTAGTAGAGTGACTAGATTATGGAGAGTTTAATTTCTGAAAAATACGAGATTATTTAGATGACATTGATGAAAGTTTTGATGATTCAGAATCGGATCCCAATTTTAAATCGGAAAATTAATAAGCTTTGCTCAAGAGTAAATTTTATTGGGTTTTATTTTGTCACAACTTATATACAAATTATTATTGTTATTTTTTTGTTTGTTTCATTCATATTATCCATGAATGTCATATAAGGTAGAAATTTTGTAAACAAACTAGGCCTATTAGTTTGGTTATTTTTCTAAATGTCAAAGTAAACAAAAAAAATTGTTTGTGAGAAACTTAAAAAAACTAAGTGTATTTGAATAAATCTAATAATTTTTTATAAGAATATAATTAATTTGATAAATACATAATGTTAAAGAGGAAACTCCAGAGAAAAGTGTCATGTAAATACCAATTTTATACTAATAAAATACCTTTATTGGCTAAGATTTAGAAAATGTGCATGTTTTTATGAAAAATAGTATTGATTCACAATTTTTGATTTGGCTAAATAAATTCTTATTTGTGAATATGTATTTAATTTTTATTCAGTATATGTATGATGAGATAATAATCAGTCAATCATTCTAATATTAATACATTAATAGTTTGAAATAATGAATCAGCATATAACCTGAACAGGTGGTCGAATACAGCGTTAAAACAAAATGTAATCAAGCCTACAGTATTAATTTCTGTGCTCTGCATATTACTACTTGTCCACACAAATGGGATATGAATGAGAAAAGTAGGATTTAAAAGAGGTGTACACATATTTATATAGAGGTAGGACAGGATATCATGTTTTGAAAAAAAACAACTCAGTATGCCATGCCTGGCTGAGATTCGAACTTTGTTTTGACCTTCCCATCACTGGTCAAAAGATAAGACATGACTGACACCTTTGTGTTCAAACTGGTGTGTGTTACAGTATTACTTAATGGTTCTCCAGAAAATTTGGTGCATGTCTGTGTGCACGTGCAAAATCTCCAATCCCTAAAGACCCCAACAAACCTCCTCCAGCTTTCCCGACTCAATGGCATCCAGCCATCTTTCCTCCTCGCTGGATGTGCCACTGTCCTTGCCTTTGCTCTTCTTCTTCTTGCTGGAAGACTTAGGGGAGGTCCCAACTCCCACCGGCCCACTTCGCTCCCCTGCTTTGAATGGCATTGCTTTGGTTTTCTCTGAACTACTCGGAGGGGTCGCACTGTGATAAGTTGATAAATAAAAGTTGTATCAAAGTAATATATAAATGTACATCCTACATTGACTAAAGATGGATGAAAATCTTGGATAAATAGTTTAGGTAGAACTACCACTATTAAAAAACTGCATTAGGTCTGGATATAAAAAGATTAATTCCTTTTTTTAATCACAATGTCTTATTACCTGTTAAGGCTATAGGCATATATAATAATTACTCTAACATGGTAGGGATGAAAAAGGAATAATTTTAGAGGCAATCTACTTGCATTTGCATGGAAGGAGAGTGGGAAATTATTTAGAGAAAACCACCTTCAGTAGACTAGACCAGGATTTGGGCCCCGATCTCCCTGTCATCTAACACACAAGAGTGACGTCTCAGACCATTAAACCAATGAAGAGGGTATTAAACATCTAACGTGGGAATAAATATAAGCAATTTTATCCACACTATACCACAAGTCTTCAAATCTAATCTACTGGTTGCATCACTAGTCAAAATTATTATTATTTTGTAAAATATGAAAAGAAATTTACTAGTAACCTTATTACCTATAAAAAATATTCTCCAACAGATGCATTATATGCATGCCCTATAAATAGCTTAAATATGTCCTTTGGGTGGTATGAAACTGCCATGTTAATATTATGAAAGAAACATGTTTCTTTCACAAAAGAAAAATATCATTTTAATAAAATACATGATAAAAAAAATCCGAGGCCGTCTTTGATGAAAGACATGTTAATATATTACATCACATTTAGTTCAAAGAATGTACAAAATATATAGGCCGATATGAATTTTAACAGCCGTTTTCTATTAGAACTTGAAATTGAATCACATCAAAAATATTAACAAATGGACTGAGACATCAAAGTTGTTTCATTAATTAATAAGAAACATATACGTTAGAAATTACGTAAGTATGGAGTCATAAGAAACCATTCTGTTCATGACAGAGCCTGCAGTTTTTTTTTAATTTAGCACCGCGTCTTACTACTTGTTCGAGTTATAAGCTTAAAAGCTAATTACGCTAATGAATTAGTGATTTAGAAGGTTGAATTTAGAGGAAGTGAACCTGCATTTGCATGGAGGGAGAGTGGAAAACCATTTAGGAAAGTCCCCCTCCCCCGTTCACCCGACAGAGATTTGAACCTCGATCCCCCGTCCTTGGTAGTCTAGCTCAACACGACTAGCGCGTTAGCCAACTATGCTAAAGAGGGGGGTGAGCCTATAGTTAAATTTGTAACAGTTGCTTATGTTTCAAATTTCACAATTTTCTTTGATAAAACCCTATTGTATATCCTATAATGTAAATGTTTTAAGTTACAAAAGTTTTGTAAAGTATATTAATCCATAAACTACATGTGATGGAACATCAAAGTGATATACATTATATTTATTTCATCAAAGATCTTTTATAAAAAATAAAGATACCTACAATAGTATAATATCACCATACAATTAATAAAGCCTTGAATAGGCCAAACTAACCACCCAACACTGGTGGCCAATCAAACCATTTATTGATTTAAACTTGAGTGGTTTGAATCCTAAAGGGATGAAACTAAGATGAAATTGCAAGCCCCAGAAAATAAAATGTGTTTGGAATAATACATTTGTATTTGTAGATGTGTATATTTTCTTAATGAGACACTATTTTTATTCACTTTAAAAAGTGACAAAGTATCACAGAAATGGTGTATGATTAGGATTATTAATCTCTTACGTTTTGTCAGGAACACCATCTTTTGGAAACTTAAGTTTGAGTTTCAACATAGGTTTAGTTGGGTCTCCATCATCTAGTGAAAGATCTTGTGAGCCTTCACTTTCTTCTAATAGTTTCTTCTTTTTGTGTTTTTTGTGTTTGTGCTTTTTATGTTTCTTTGTGTGGGATGAATCTGTGGAATCTGTAAGTAAGAATGGAATAATTAAACTCAATAATTAATATAGCCAATTACTTGATCAGAAAGTTGTTGACAACTCGCCTGCTTTCAAGTAATGTAAAACTAAAAATATACAAAACAATAATTTTACCTGTTGTTATTTATGGGTGTGAAACATGGTTTCTTACCTTACATGAAGAAAACACATTGAAGTTGTACAAAAACAAGGTGCCAGGAAGATATTTGGTCCAAAAAGGAATAAGGCTTCTGGGGAGTGGAGAAGGCTACATACTGATAACTTAAATACCCTGCACTTATCACACGACATTGTTAGGATAATGTGGGTTGTCTACAAACTGGGTATTTTGAGGGTGAAGAATGGAGAAATTTAAATGTGAAAAAAAAATGTATTGCATTCCTATAATTAAGTTCTAAACATTACTCAAATGATGACATTTAAAGGAAATCTTTTAATTTGTATTATTTTAGTATTTATTTGCAAATCGGTGACCTGGCGGTCTAGGGGTAAGGTGTCAGACTTCTATGCTGGCGGCCGGGGTTCGATCCTCGGCCCCGGCAAAGATTTATCTGATTACCAAACCCTTCCTTCACCTCTGACAAGACATCTGGTGAATGTGAGGAATGCCAGGCCTCCACCGTGGTTCGGATTCCACGTTAAACTGTAGGTCCTTCATTTTATCTCACAATCACCCTACCATTACACATTATCGTAAGTGCGTATAATCCGAACGGGTAGTAAGACGCGGTGCTAATAATAATAATAATAATAATAATATTTGCAAATATTAAAATATAGGTTAACAGGGGAATGATGCCATAAGCAGGGGAATGACTTTAAATATAATATATTTTCAACTAATGTTGATACCTTCAATTTTAGCTTAAAATATGTTTCATAAAAACATTTTTCAAATATTAAACATTAAATCAATAATTGTAAAGAAAGTGAAATTAAAAAACATTTAGCTCTACTGTTGTTCAAATACATCAGCTGCGGTTGGAAATTTATAAAACACTTCGTTCCCAAGGGATGGTTCTGGAGGAATTGAAACTATTTGTTCAAATGAAATGTATGAAACATCATCTTCACGTTTGAAGAGCTGAATTCCTGTTTGGTGACTAACTCTAAAGTACATTATTTTGATGTCACCATCTTCCTCTACTTGGTTCTGGCAAACTACAACATATCTATATTTACAATTTTGTTTAGAAAATTTGTTTCCAGTTAATTGAATGAGTATTAATGTTCCAGTTTATAAATTTTCTATGCTTAAAGGGAGCCTATTTACTGAAACATTGTTTTCATTATCTTCATAACACAACTTTTTGCAGTGTTTTGACTGATGATCGACAGCAAGTTCCTCTTCCAAAAAACATATTTTAGATTCATATCTTAATGTGCCAATTTCATAATGTGTGCACCTTTGACACTTAAAACAACTAAGTTTTCATAAGCTCAGAATACCAGATTTTGCATCCCCAACCACTAGATGTACTTGCATGGTACCATAAAAACGTTTCAAGCCTTTTTGTTCCAACTGTAAAGATACATTTTCAATTTGGTTGTTGGCTATTGCAATAATATCTATCCCAAGAACATTTCCAGTTAAAGTTGTTATTAAAGTTTCCAAAGTGGCTACATCATTACCTTTCCCGCCACAAACCTGTCTTCTGTCCTTTTACATATTGCCCCAACACCATCGGGAGCACCTTTCCCATTGCCAGCTTCCAAATAATTCCAAGTTAATTTATTTAATTTGGGGTAGAATTTATCAAGTTTAGATGCCAAAACATAAAACATGGTCTTGTTGCGATATTGTGTGGCTGGACTATCACTTAAAAAGTGAAGTGTGTCAACCTCATAATTATTTTCAATGTAGTTCAAAACTAGTTGGAGGTGATCCCAGATAGCTGGTACATTGTGCTGAAGTGATTCTGATAGCGTACTAAATCATTTAGTCATCAACTTACCATT
Source organism: Timema douglasi (assembly GCA_901482245.1). Taxonomy (NCBI): domain Eukaryota; kingdom Metazoa; phylum Arthropoda; class Insecta; order Phasmatodea; family Timematidae; genus Timema; species Timema douglasi. Next base: position 138,318 of record CABEEJ010001060.1, on the reverse strand, counting down.
AGCTTCTCTCGAGTAAACAACAACAGTATGCAGAGATATCTGTTGTCGTGATCCACCAAAGTGGAAGCTTTGAGTTTCCACTGCATATTTTAAATAGTAGTTTTCGCTGAAATCCATATGAACTAGAGCTTGATTTTCTGCAAATTTTGATTTCAATGTTACTATGTTATTATATTGTTGTAATGTAATGTGATGTGATGTAAGAAACATATTATATGCTTCTCAAATTCTTGCACTATATCATAGATTGTGGTTTTGATCAAACCTAGTCATTTTTACAACAGTTTTTTTCTTTTAGGATTTTTGAGTCAAATAAACTTTCTTTCTTTGGCATCTATTTGTAATATTGTCCATCTGAATTGGCAATAAAATCACTATATGAAGATTTACGACCCATGCAAATGTCACATTCAAATAAAAGACATTTTTCAGTTTTGTCAACACAACAGAATTATTCCACAATACCAGCAGTTGTATTTTTTCCTAAAACGCCTACCTTGAACAATCCCTTAGACAGTAGTTCTATGTTTGCATGTGTCTCAATCACTCCCTCTCATTAGTTTCATCCAAAATGGGCAGTGTCTAAATTCATAACCAATTTATCTGGATAGTACCATAAAAACTTTTTATGGAGGTTTCTCAATGTGTCATTCAGATACCATTGTTTTTGTTTTGTTACTTCTCTCTTCTTTTTTTTTATGAATTCTTTCTTTCCAGGCCAAATTCGACTGTTGCTGTCAAATTCTAAAAAGTTTTCTATTCCATCCTTTCTTATGTTCATTAATTGGAAATTTTTTTTGTCTTTCTCTCATATTTCAAATCAAAAGGTTTGCTTCCAATTGTTGATAGTACCTTGTAACATTTCAAAACATTTGAACACTGCCTGTAAAGACAATACTTCTTGATTACTTTCCCTGCAATAATATTTTTAAATAATTGCTTTTCTTTGTTTGAATCTACCTTCTTGTAGTTTTCATTAAGTTGATCTATGATAGCTTCAGCAAACAAAAGTGTCTTAACAACTTGAGGACTTGGCCTTACCTCTTTTCTTAGCATTTGTTTAACACAGGTGCTGGGAGTAGGTGGGCAGTGACTTTTATTCTTCTGTAAACATATTTTCCTGTACTTTTGGACATCCCTTCTTAGTTTGTTTATCAACTCGTCCTTTTTCTTAAACTCTCTATTGTGTTTTTTTCTAAATCTCATAGCTCTTTTTTTCCCAGATTTTGTTCTTTTTGTTGTTGAAGCACTTATTTCACAAACATAGTCTGGTTGATATGTATCTTGCAGGTTAGTCTTTTGATTCTCTTTTGCTTTGAGGTTAGTTCTGTAATTTTTAGAATTAATCCTCCATTGTTTATGTTTCTTCCTTTGTTCCTTTTGTCTTTGCTCTTCTCTCTTCCCAGGATCACCTTTAAATTTTTTTATAATGCTCCTATTCTGCTTTTCTTTTCTTATTTAACTTTTCTTCCTCACTAACAATATTTTTTCTACTCTTCTTCATGATGTTTTAAAAGTACCTAAAAATTATAAATTAATTAATCTTAAGTAGGCTAGGATATTAAAATGATTAGCTGACAAAAATTTGAAAACAAAGTACCTATTAGGCCTACTTGTTTGAAAAAATAAAGAATCATCATTGATTGCTAAATACAGATAGTTTAGTTAATTCTTTTGAGTCAAATTACTAAATGTATAGGCCTATATTCTTAATAACTACTTTCCTAAATGTATTACTAGAGAAAATAATCTTCTCAAATTGTGAATACTATATCATTCAGTGGCGGCTCGTGTATAGGCACTGCGGAACTGCAGCACCCCGTATTTTCACTTGATATTATCGATAACATTAATATGTGTCCTTTTTTCTTTAATTCTTTATTTATTTTTGTAGTACAATATATATTCCTTAAGGTTAATGTCAGTAGTTCAGTAGCCATCCCCTAGTTTATGAAAAGGATACAAAAATCTTTGTATGGAACTATGCGCTTCACAGTGCCAGCGACAAGGTGTTTGACTGTTGTTCACATGCACAAATAGGATGGGGGTGGGGAGGAAGGCGGGACTGCCCGGTAGAGAGAGCATTGTTGCTCTCGCAGTGCCGGCTCTGGCGTGATGGTGGAAGGAAGTTTATTTTTTACTCAGTGTGTGCTGTGCTTAAAAACCGTGTACTATATTCTTGAATGTGATAAAGTGTAGAAGAGTGTAGAATTATATTATTATTCTGCTTCCAGCTATTTTATTTTATTCATTTTTTTTCGGTTCTTTTATTTAACAGAAAGATTAAATGTGCTTGTAGTACTTTCAATGGAGAAAAATTTCCTCAATTGTCATCCAGATATCAAGGAGAAAATTATTGAACTTTTCGTGCAAATTAAAACAAGAAGAATGGATTTCATTTTTAAATGAATAGATCAAGCTTGAACTGTAACAATATAAGTTAAAGTAAGTAAAAAAGTTTGAGTTTTTTTTTGGTTAAGATTTCATCAAGTTCCTGAATAAATTTTCATTTTATACATGTTTTTTTTACTTTTACACAATTTTAAAACAAAGGCTAAAAAAATTCTGGGGTAGAACCCCCACTAATTTTAGCTATGAGCCACCACTGATATCATTTAATTATATAAGCATTATAGGCTAGTTATTTATTATTTATTTATGTTTAATAAAATAGGTAAATATTAATAGAAACATGATAATTTGAAAAATATTGTCTATTATACATGAAAGTTCTAGTAATCATTCCCCTGCCCAAAGAAAGTACAGGGGAATGATGATTATGAGGTTATTAGATTGAATTATCCATGTGGTTTATTCTAAAATACTTAAAAATATGTCTATGGAAATATATTATTATTGTTTCTATTGTTGATAACATATAAACTTTATATTATAATAAATTAATCAATTTAAACTCACCAGAGGAATGATGCTTTCAATAGTGACAGTGCAACATTTAAGAGCAACAATGAACACAGAAAAGAATATGCACATACAAAGACAAGTATTAGAATAGAAATGTCAACTGCACAACTTCTTTTAATTATTTATTTCAACAATAATGCAGCTAATGCTATCTTTTAACTGGGAAATTAACTAATTATCTACCATAGAAATCACAGATGAAAAGGTGAGACAAGATATAAAGCTCAAATTTATATGTTTAAATATGTTTTAATAAACATTAATGATTTAAGATTATATATATGTAATAGTACTATTATATTGTCTAAATTTAAAAAAATTGCTTTATTTATTTGAGTACTTTATTGATTAGTTACTGAATCTGTAATTAGGACAATACAGGGGAATGATGTTTTACATATACATATATTTTTTATTTAAATGTAAAACTAGTAGAAATAAATTAATGTTAGAATTAAATCAACATTACAACTTAATAAACTTTCAAGTATAAAACATCTACATAGCAATTATATATAATAAGAGTGTAGGTACATTAAAAGCCCCAGTTTGTAGACAATCACCCAGATTATGGAGGGCAGGACATGTAGCGTGAATGGGAGGATTTAGAACCATATTCAGGGTATTGACTGGCAAACCTAATGGGAAGACCTAGATGCAGATGGTAAGACAACATTAGAATAGACCTGAAAGAGTTGGGGTGTAATGAGGTGGACGGGATGGAGCTACTGCAAGATAGGGATAGGTGGCGTACTTTAAGTGCGATAATGAGCTTTCAAATTTCTAATGCCATAGAGTAAGTAGTTAAGTAAGTAAGTTTAAGTTAACCCCAATACAATAGTTCAAAATTGTATGATTACCGGTACAGCTCCTACTGTACCACAAATACATATGTTATGTCCCAACGGTGATACGACAAAATTAATCAAATAAAATCTAGACAAACAACTTGTGTGTGTAAATAATATGAAGAGAAAGTTCAATCAGTAAAATGGAGCTTTTCCCACATGTCAATAATGTCACCATAAAGTTACCCTTGTTACATTCACTCCCTTACAGCATGCAAACATTTCATCGAATTCTTTATATCCTGCCTTAAAAGATCTCGGATATCTGTGTATGTTCATACATTCTAGAAACATGCATTAATTATCAATAATTAACACATTTCCCCTTTTTTTTCAAAGTAAGCTCAGCCCTTGCAAGTAAGACACAATTATATTTATATTTTGTTTGAAGAAATCTTGAAACACTACAAATGGCAATACACAATGCAACTACCTCAAAGTCAGTAGGCCTACTGAAATGGGAAACCATACTGCCACTGTGTGTTAGATAGCTTCACAAATCTAAAAGCCCTAAATAATATTTAAAATAATTACTAGGATACAGACCCAGATTTAAACCCCACCTTTCAAGAGATAATAGATTAAAATATTTGACTAATATTGATCAAATATACAATTTAATTTCTATCAGAAACAATGATGTTATACACCTGAAAATATCATGAGTCAACATTAGATGTTTTAATGTGTTAGGGTTTTTAGGATGGCAATTCTTTTGTGAATGGCTCAACATGTATAAAATGCAGTGGTGGCTAATGTATAGGCACTGCAGAACTGCAGCACGCCCTATTTCTACTTGATATTATCGATAACATTTAATATAATGAGTCGTTTTTTCTTTAATTTTTTCTTTATTTTTGTAGTACATTATATATTCCTTAAGCTTAATGTCAGTAGTTCAGTAGCCATATACCAGTTTATGAAAAATATATAAAAATCTTTGTATGGAACTGTGCGCTTCACAGTGCCAGCGACGTGGTGTTTGACTGTTGTGCACATGCGCAAATAGGGTGGGGAGGAAGGCGGGACTGCCCGGTAGAGAGAGCACTGTTGCTCTTGCAGTGCCGGCTCTGGCATGATGGTGGAAGGAAGTGTTTTTTTTTACTCAACGTGTGTTGTGCTTAAAAACCGTGTATCATATCCTTGAATGTGATAAAGTGTAGAAGAGTGTAGAAGAGTGTAGAATTAGATTATTATTCTGCTTCCAGCTATTCTATTTGATTCATTTTATTTTCCGGTTCTTTTATTTAACACTTGCACTTGCAGTACTTTCAATGGAGAAAAATTTCCTCAATTGTTATCCAGAGATCAAGAATAAAACTATTGAACTTTTTGCGCAAATTAAAACAAGAAGAATGGATTTCATTTTTAAACGAATAGATCAAGCTTGAACTGTAACAATTTAAGTTAAAGTAAGTAAACAAGTTTGGTTCTTTTTGTTAAGATTTTATCAATAATAATAATAATATTTAGCACCGCGTCTTACTACCCGTTCGGGTTATACGCTAAGATTTTATCAAGTTCCTGAATAAATTTTCTTTTTAGACATATTTTTTTCCTTTTACACAATTTTAAAACAAAGGCTAAACATTTTCTGGAGCAGCACGTTCACTAATTTTTAGCTACGAGCCGCCACTGATAAAATGTGTGGTTAATAATTGAGTTTATGTAAGGAGGTTAAATAAAGCTGTGTGTGAGAGTTTTATCAATTTATGTTAATTCACTACAACAGGGGTATTCAATCCAAGGCCCACCCTAACATTTTTTGTGGTTCGCCTGCTTATGAAGTATATAAAATTATTTCAAGAAAAAAAATGACAAATACAGCTTTATATTTACATTATTAAATAATAAAATAAATATATGTATTTTAAGTTATTTTACAAATTATTATTTTTGTTATCTTATATATAAAATTCTCGTGTCACAATGTTCGTTCCCGTACTCCTCCGAAACGGCTTGACCGATTCTCATGAAATTTTGTGAGCATATTGAGTAGGTCTGAGAATCGGCCAACATCTATTTTTCATACCCCTTAGTGATAAGGGTTGTCCACCCTTAACATTTTTCTATAATTTTTAGACATTTTTTTAATATCTTTATTTTTTTTATTATGTCGCATTAAAAAATACATACAACCCTAAATTTTTACCCTTTTATCACCAACCCCTATTTTTTAATAGCCATTTTAGTAATTTAATCATTTTTCATCCCCGGTCGATAACTGATCAATCGTCATGTGCCAATTCAATTCAAACGTATTCAGTTTCCGATTAGATTGGCATTTGCAATGACTATCAACAAATCCCAAGGTCAAACGATGTCTATTTGTGGCTTAGATTTGAGAACACCATGTTTTTCACACGGACAATTATACGTGGCATGCTCTCGAGTGGGTAAACCATCCAGTTTGTTTGTGTTAGCTAAAGATGGACTAACAAAAAATATTGTTCACGCTATGGCATTAAGAGATTGATATTGTTTGTTAGTGTTACTGTCGTAATTGATTAATTAATGATATATAATTTTAAGGAATAAATTATAATAACTTAAAAATAATGTTTGCCTTTTGTTATTTTTATATTCCCTCATCGTTCACAGCGCTCCATGCCTATTTCACGCATATACCACATTCTTACACACTTACAATAAGTAAGCTATTTTTTGTCTACACTAGAAATTACTTAAAAATTATTTATATGGCAAAACAACGTTTGCCGGGTCAGCTAGTACGTGAATAAAATCATTAGATTTTATACATATGTAGCCTACCTTGGACTGACAATTGACTACTCTCATAAACAAGGGAGAAAGTACTATATTTCAGGTGAGTCCAAACAGAGTCGGGAGTGTTCACATTTGATCTTCACCTCTGAGACAGCTGGTACACCAAAAGAAAAATATTTTAATTGTTCAATCCAAATATTGTCGATTCAGTATTGCGGCCCGTGAGTCAACAAGAGAGAGAAGCTTTGGCCCTTCGACCTTAAAAGGTTGAAGACTGCTGCACTATCCCATTTGCAATATTTGAGTTTGCTACAGAAAAAGCATGATGTACAAGGCATGGCTGCAGTAGACTTTTGAGTATTGTTCTAGCCTGTGAAAGAGATGACTCAAGCAATATTTTCTGAATTATTAATCTCAGTTAAAAAGTCTTAGTATAGGCCTAGATGGATTACTTTTTTTTGGTATATTTTAAGTAATCAATACCAGTGGAGGGTTTTTTTTTGTAAAAATTTTTGTAAAATTATTTGGAAGGCTGGGTGGGTTAAGTGGCCGACACGACTTGGACCAGCTAGATAAGCTCATGTATAGGAGTACAAAGTAATAGAAAACCAAGCGATCGACACGAGAGAACAGTTTTGTAAACAGTACCAACTGCTAGACACCCAGAAACGACATGGACCAAGTGATCGACACGAGCTGGACCATGTGATAGACAAGCTCTCATATAAGAGGGAAAGTGATAGATAGACAGCCAAGCGGCCGACACGAAAAGGACCAATTGCTCGACAATCATCAAAATGAATCCAGTTAAGAGTGGCTCAAGTGAGAGACAAGTTATTTCAAAACTAACAAAGTTATAAACATGGTAGTAGTGGTTGAAATGACAGTTCTGGACCACCTTCTCCCATAAGATTAACATTGATCCACCACACTGAATGGGGTGGATCACTTTCTCCTCTAACCTAACCTAAACTTAACAGGCTCTTAATTACACAAAAGTACCTTATGTCCCTATATTTGTCGTTCTGCTCCTTACAGCCCTCCTCCACCCTTGAATCTAGATTCCAGCCTTCATCCCATACTCTCCTCTCAACCTTCATCCCTTTCTCTTACCATGCCCGCCAATCGCTCTTCTCCCCTCCTCCCAGTCTCCAACCCCCAGCCTTGATCTGCACAACTTCCAGTCCCCATCCTGTACTCTTACCTCCTTTAAGCCATACAACTTCCTGTATCCATCCTGAACAAGAGGTAGTTTGGTTCGAGCATGATCGTGTTGATCCCATCCAGCTCCAATGCATCCTCTTACCACCCACCCCGCTTACCAGCCAGTCCTTAAACCTTGAATCTTGTACCTTAAACGATATATCCATCATCTTACCACCCACTCCATGATACCTGGCGGCTTAGATCTTGTACCTAAAGCGACATGTCCTTTCTGCTTATCACACACCCCTTAAAATATTCTAGAAATGGTTTGAAACGGTATGAAATAATCAATTATTATTCTCCACCCAACACCTTAAACGTTGAGACCATTCATCGGGGTTTGATCCCAGTTGGGTGGACTGAAAGTGGATTTTCATAAATGGTTTTCCACTCTCACTTCACAAAAAATCAGGTGCAGTTTCTCTAAATTCAACCTTACTCATCCCTAAACACATTAGCGTAATTAGTATACAGGCATATAACCTGAACGGTTAGTAACTCTCTAGTAGGTTTAAAGCGGTGCTAAAAATTAAAAATATATAGCACTAAATATACAGGCTATATATTAAACTTATCTCTTTGAAAAACAATAAAAATCCTTTTTACTGTCGCTTATTGCCGATTACTAATTTTACATACTATTTTAAAATTGTTGTCAAATTTCAAGTTTGAATAAAGGCCGCTAAGGAATTTTTAATCAATGGTTTTCAACTCTTTCTTAATGTAAAAGCAGGTATATTTTCTCTAAATTATATCCTCCTCACCTCTAATTTATTAATATAAAAATAAGATAGTTCATACATGTGGACCAGCGCTCACTGTTCTTTAATGTTGCGCCAGCGTTCCAGAATTAAATGTGACTGTTCAAATCCTTATATTCTTTTTGTAGGTCATCATTAGTTCGAGTTATTCTCACCCACATTTTTACTTTAGCAAACCATACAACTATATGTCAAGAAGTGTGAGGTTAAGCTGACGGGTTAGGGGGGAAAATTATTTGAGTGTAAACAAGGTAAATCGTGTATTGAATTAACTGCTCTGTCACTTAGGTCACTCTTAACTGAATATCAAAGTTTGTTGAGCAGTTGGTCTTCTTGAGTCGACCGCTTGGTTGTCTATCATGTTGTACTCCTATACATGAGCTTGTCTAGCAGTTGTTCCAAGTCATGTCGGCCACTTGACCCACCTAGCCTTCTAAATAATGGTTTTCATTTTGTCTATCGGTTGCCTATCACTTGATCCACGTCGTTTCTTCGTGTCTATCAGTTGGCTGTCTACCACTTTGTTGTCTATCACTTTACCTGCTCCCGTTTGTCCTATCACCACATTTGTAACTACCTAGTTTCGCATTCTATTCATCCAATCTTGTTACTGCACCGTCTAAAAATAGAAATACACATGAAAATGACATATTGAGAGTTCTTACCGACATTTATTTCTTCTTCTGTACTTGTATCTTTACGTTTACCCATTTCACAAATTAGTCAAGTAGATCTATATAGTTTCAAGTGTAATAAGCCTTATCACAGCAAAAAGCATCAGTTATTAATTTATTATGATTTAAATAATCATCGCCATGAATATACTACTGTTGTGTTTGTAACTAAAACTTATCTATGAGGCGAAATCATATAAAAAGACATAGGTAACCAAACTTAAATTACATATTCATGTAAATTTTAGATAAAACAGCTTTGAATATATTTGTTTACATTTAACCAACGATACCAGCATAAAAACACACATTGACTGAGAAGCATATCCAGGATTGCCAACAATTGAGTCTCAAGCATTGATCTCTATAATATAACTGGATAGAGACGTCTGTGGCTGAAATTTTCGAGCTGTCGTCTGCATACCAATGTAAAGAGAGCAGGAAATCTTCGAGTATCTCTTTTTTCTCTAACACCTATACAAGGCAATGTGGTATTTGGATATCGTTCATTAATTTGATTAAATATATTAGATACATCAATGTGTGATTAGTTAAATGAAATGAATATGTTAGCAAAATCTTTGAAGAGCATATCAAAGTTCTAAACTGGTTAGTTAATTCTTTGAATAAGGTTATGTAGCCTAATATATACGATGATTTTTGAAGGAAGCTCGCTTGTAAGGCTTTATTTTGTACCAGAATCATATCCTCTACTTGTGTATAATTAGGATAAAAGACCTTCCAGGAGGAGATTTTTTAATTCCGTTTTAAATGGACGTTTATCCTAACAATATATAAATATATATGATAGTATCTGGTAATAAATAAAGCCTTACAAATTGGGATTATTACTAAATTCAGGGTTTAGTGGATACCGTGCTTTCTATAAGCTTATAATCTCAATTATTATTTGAACGTAAGACTCCTACATAAAGTATATAATTCAAACAAACGTAATACAGTTTTTAGCTAACTTGTCTCAATATAACTATTGAAATTTCAACATAATATGATTTCTGAAAGCAATATACAAGATATGAGCCAATTTTTTTTTTAATGTTAATGTAATAATACTTTCTAAAAGCCTATACCCTAAGTGATAGTTTGAATGTATGGCAACTACACCAAGTTTGTCATTCAAACAAATGCAATCAAGTTTTAAGATACCTTATTCATTACATTTAACGAACTTCCAATTTAATATGTTTTATGAAACCAATATACAAGCTAATAACCAACTATAAATATAAGTGTAGTCTTGGCAATCTGCAAACAACATTGATGATAGCTATATATTTAAATATGTTAAAGATTTTATTCGTATTTGTACAGTATTACCTGTAAAACTGAATTGTATATGCTTTAATGAAAATGCTTCTTCAAGAAAGTTTGGTATAATACTTCACTATTTTCAAAAAATAACACTTTTACTCATCAGAGACATGTTTTCGCATAAGAGAATTGAAAGAAACCATTAAATCTGTCCCCCCACAGTGTAACAGACGATAAACTTTGAACGTCACGCTTTTGTCCTTGGCAACGTGTATGTGTATGTCCATCCAATTATATTATAGAGATCAATGGTCTCAAGTGATAGTACACGGACCCGAAATGGATATTATTTTGAGTGTCAGGATACTACATTTTGTTATAAGGGTTGATACTATATTTTAAGTTCGCAATATTGATTAATTTACCTATTTTTATAATAAAATAGTATTTAATGCATAATATTATTTATTTTTAGCAGAAATTTTACAGTGCGTATACACTAGAGGCATGGCTGTAGTGAGGCAGTACGAGGTCGAACGTGCGTGCTGACTTACTTTTATATACCAACACAATTTAGCCCAATTGTGTTTGCCTCGCTCTGTTCGTAGATACAGCCGAGGTCTGCTGAGCTTCCAATTCGTCTACATTGTATACGCACCTTAATAATTCTTATTAATTCCTTGTAACGAGATTAAACATCTGTGCACCATCAATAAAATCACTAATTATATTTGTGTTTCAACAGTGCTGTTTACTTTCGTGTAACAAGTTTTTACCACTACCAGCATTGTGTGCATCAACGCACGATGCCTACAGCTTCTTGCCCATCGTCAACTATTTCCAACGTTGAGCTCATGTTTGAGCTACTGCAAAGTAGTCATCTCAATTAATACTATGCTGGATGGACATCAGCGCACCCCTTGCAAAGGACCTAAGTAAGTAAACATAATTCTAGAATTTGCCATCTGTTTGGTTATAAGGGGAGAGATTTAACTGTTTCTTTCAATGTTCTTGTAAGAAAACATGTCTTTGGTGCATAAAACTGTTAGTGATTGAAAACAGTTAAGTATTTTATCACACAATAAACATTTACTTTAAAGGATATATACCTAATTCAGTTTCACAGTTAATATTGTACAAATATGAGTAAAATCTTTCATTATTATATTAAATTGTGTAGCTATTACATATGTTGATTACATTATAATAAGGATACAATATATTTAAATTTAGCTATTAGTTTTTAAATTGATTTCATAATAAGATATATATATCTCGGATTCTAATGAAAGTTTGATAAGTATAGTGAAATAAGGTACCGGTAGCTAACCATTTGATTATACTTGTTTGATTATATACTTGTATGAAGTGTTATTTATTATACCCTGATTTTGGTGGGAAGTCCATCCTGAAAGGTCTTATTTTTTACTACCAGAATCCTACTGTGTATTAGTAATAAGTAGTAGTAGTTGTTGTTGTTGTATTTTGGTATGATAAACGGCCTTCTAAAACAATAGTAGGAAGTCCCTTCTGGAAGGTCTTTTATCCTACCAAAATGCTACTATTTGGCAGAATTATGGTACGAAATAAGGCCTTCCTAAACATTTTCTTTCCAAAATCGATAACTCATATAAATCAACTTATTTAAAGAAAAAAAAACTAGTTTCAAACCTAGTTATACTGTTCAAACCTTTGATTAAAATATGTATCTAAATTAAATATCCCATATATTGATGTATTTATTATATTTATAAGAATTAAGGAGCTATGATAAAATGCCACATTTCCTTGAATGTGTGTGAAATAGAGAGAGGGATACCCTAAGGTTTCTCTCCCTTACACAATGATTTCCGAAAGTTTAAGCCTCAGATGTCCATCCAGATCAATTTACAAAGCTTCGGAGAGGAGTCTACCTTTATTTTTATTCTATGTATAGGAAACTTTCGGTTTATAAACGAAAGTTTTACTTTCAACTTCTGGCTATGCTGCATGATGATAGCCAAAATATTAATTACTCTATTCAATTTTAATAAACAATATCTTTCGCTCTGATATTTTACTTGTAAATATTTCAGAGAACACAATCTTTTTATTTTAAAATGTGTATTAATTATCTTTAATATATTGAACTAAATATTTCAGAATTACATACTTATTTTAAAGAATTATAAATATTAATAGTTGTACTTTAAGTTAATTCATATTTTTTTAATTACAAATATTTGGTAGGTACCATACATAAGCTTTATATATACCTAATCCTCCCGTTACCCTACGGGTTAAGAAAGAAACTGCAGATAGCTCTAAAAAAACAACTTTGTACTTAATCCAGGCTCACTAACTTTCTCCACACTTCCCTATCCTTCCATATACACTTCGATTAAACACCATCCATACAGCGAATTATACATGCACCTTTATTCTTAAAAATCTTAATGTTTCTCTTTTCCACACATTCGTCAATAAAATTTAGTCACATTTTACATGGTATACCCCATTCTTTTGATCCACACACTCTACTTTCATATACTTATTATTATTATTATTATTATTATTATTATTAGCACCGCCTCTTACTACCCGTTCGGGTTATACGCACTTACGCTAATATGTAATAGTAGGGTGAGTGTGAGATGAAATGGAGGGCCTACAGTTTAACGTGGAATCCGAACCACGGTGGAGGCCTAGCATTCCCCACATTCACAAGATATCTTGTCAGAGGTGAAGGAAGGGTTTGGTAATCAGATAAATCCGTGCCGGGACCGAGGATTGAACCCCGGCCGCCAGCACAGAAGTTTGACACCTTACCCCTAGACTGCCAGGTCACCTTTCATATATTTGCTTCGTCACTTGATCCACACTCATCCTCTCCCTATATCCAAATCAATATAAGCCGCTTCCTTCACACTGATTTATTGGATTCCCTTCAGCACCCATTCATTACTGACTCAGGCTATTAGTGTTGCCAACTCTAATAGTCTCTAGCGATAGTACATGGACCTGAAATGGATTGTATTTTTACCGGTAGGATACTACTTTCTGATATTATATTGATAAAACCACCAATTTTCATAAAACAATAATTGATGTAAAATTTGATATTCTATAGCAGGGTCACAGAATATTACTTTTAGAAAATATCCTAAAATTGGATTGTATAGGTGGCAACATATCAAAAGTAGTATCCAGACCATACAGTTGGCAACAGTGCTGGCCACACAAGTTTTCCCACTTACATTTATCAGATATTTCATTCCATATGATTTGCCTTGCTCTTGTGTGTCAAACCCACCCTTCACATCCATGAAACAATTTTGGCGTCAACACCCGTCTTTGTTGGCGTAGTTGGCTAACGCGCTTGTCGTGTTGAGCTAGACTGCTGAGGACGGGGAGATCGAGGTTCGAATCTCGGTCGGGTGAACTGTGGGTGGTTTTTCCTAAATGGTTTTCCACTTTCCTTCCACGCAAATGCGGGTTCACTTCCTCTAATTCAACATTCCCAATTCTTAATCCATTAGATTAATTAGTACTTAAAGCGTATAACCCGAACGGTTTAGTAAGACGCGGTGCTAAATATTATTATTATTATTATTGGCGTCAACACACTTTTATATATTGCCATCTTTGCCTCTTTCTTTACCTTTTCAATAATTTACATACATCCAACTAATCTTCAAGATGCAGTCACCCGTCTGTCAATTTCACCATCTATCCTTTCATTTTTACTTAACATTCTGCCCAGATACTACACAAAATCATTCACTTGCTCTAACATAATATGTTAGAGCAAGTGAACGATTTTGTATTGTACATATTATTTACGGTATTTATGTTATTTCAATTCTTTTTAGTTGACCAACTTAATAGGGTCAAAAAATATTTATGCTTTCTTTTTAAAGAAGTTAAAAATTATTTTTACTAAACAGTGTTATAATTAATATTTAAAGAACTTACAAAAAACATCAGCCGTTTATATACTAAGACTATTTAATTTCTAATCAAGAACATTTTTGCTCGACTCAACCTATTTCACAGGGGCTGTATCTGAATTCTCTACTTATGTGCTGTCGCCTTGGTCTGTACCCTTGACAGTTACATCAGTAATCATGTGACCAAGTGTAGATCAGTCCATATTGTTACCAAGAATGCAGATGCACACTTCACATGCTCTTGAGTCCAAGAACAGCCAAGCAATACATCGTAGACACGTTCTTGGTGCTTTGGTTGACTGGCAAATGTTATATTATTACCTTTTGGCTTACTAACACTGGAGCTCAGAACTTTGCCTCCCCCCNGCCTCCCCCCCCCCCCATTTTAATTTAAACAGGATGCTTTAACAGCTTTAACTTTTTTATAGTATTACTCTACTAAGAAGTTGGTTATTTTGAAAAGTTGATTGATCAATAAATGCTTAGATCTACCATTTATTATCACCAAAAGCAGCAAATTGTTTATTAGCATGTTTTAATTTTTCTAAAACAATGGGAAAACAGACACAAACAATAAAATTGTGCCAATATTAAACAATCTAGGCTATTTATTTTAATTTGGTCTGATAGATAGCATTTGACATTGTTTCTAATATCATATTGGTAGTGAGTATCATAGCATCCACAAGGATATAGCAAGTCTTGTTGCAATTCGAATTGGCTGATTCAATCTTTGGTAAGAAATGTATGAATTCTTTGAATCTTTAACTCAACAATCTTTCCATGGATCCCCGTGACTATCCAGATGCAGCCTGGGTATTGCAAGACGTAAAAGTCTACAGCAACCACAGCATGAACATTTTGATTTTTTTCTGTAGCATACTCAAATCTAGGCAAATGGGAAATTATTTGGTTATAGAACATTTATAGTCACTTTTGAGAAAATATTTTTTTACAAACAAAAAAACACCTTACCTTGACAGTAATTCCTTAAGACAAAAAAAAAAAATCGTCCACTAATATATTTTAATTGGTTAGTTAAATAATTAATTAATTTAAATCTATAAAAATAAATAAACATGACAACTTTGCATGGAAAAATGTATTAATCAATCCAAAACTGTATTATAATTTATTTTTCATAAACCATATTGACATGCTCATCATTCATATTCATGAGCATCTGTCATCCTATATTAAATTGTATATTAATTTAACAATAATACCATTTCCAACTTTTTAATCATTTCATTTATTGGTGCATTTAGGGTTTTAAAGGTTAGGTTTTGTTATATTGGGATGGTTTATATATTTTTTCAATGCCTTTCCATGGAGGGAGAGTGGAAAACCCCTTTGGAAAAACCATCCTCGGTACACCTGACTAGAATTCAAACCAGAGCGTGACACCTTAGAGTTAAGACAATATGACCACCAAAGCATATGTTTATACTTTTAAACAAATTAATTAATGCCACTTAACTTTTTTTTAACTGTGTACTAAAATATAAACAACATAACATATATTACTTTATGAGGTCCTCAATTGTGTGATAGTTTTCCTCTTAATTTTATTTCTGTTTTTCTGTTAATTACTGCCCAACTTGTAGACTAATATTTAATATCTTGGATTGGTAAGAGTACTACTAACTATAATTTGGATACATTTGTTTTTTCATCAATAAGTGGTCAAGCCATTCCTGTGTGGTTTTTAGTTAAAACTTCGTTATTTTGTGAATTTGTTAGCTTAAGTTACAGTGTCTATCTGTTAGCAAATTATTTTGGTAGTAACTAATAAGAAGCTTACCTAGTGATATTTAAAAATATTTGTATCATTTATAAATTAGAGTTTATCATGGATACCTTATTATATTATGATAGAATATATTCTTAGAAGGAAATCTAATTATTTGGTGAGCTTCTTGACATGCGTACATTAGTAGACCTAATTTATCTTTAGTCATTTGTGTCACTTATTGATACTCCTAGGTAACATTGATAAATATATTAGTATTTATTATATTGTCACCACAACAATCATGGAATACTGTAAACTTTTTAATTAATTTAAACTAAGCTACATTATTACATATTATTATAATCTTTCATTCACCTAAAATCATTTATCTTGACAATCACTTGAGAATCACATCCATTTTTTTTCTCTTTTGAACTAAAAACATTGCCTAAAAAGTTGGGTTCTCTCATTTGTTCTACATGTAGGTCTACTTTCATCCAGTGAAAACCTCAACTCTAGATAAAAATGAGTATTTTTATTGATTCTTAATTTTAAATATTCAGGAAATATAGAATTTTGGGTTTTCTGATTTATTTATATTGTGGCCCAAAAGAAACCATAGCCAAAATTCAAGGGTTTAAATTTCTATATTATCGCACCATACTCAGTGGTGAGCTGTAGGAGGCTTGCACAAAGCCATTGTTAAATTTTACTGAAATTTGCAAATTTCATTGTTAACATTTCCATTTATTAATTTTCACCAAGAAAAACATACAATTTTTATAAATTAACTATATCTTTCATAATATTATTATTTAATAATCTTAATTATCAATAAAAAAAATCTGTTGTGCAGCCAGCGTCGTACTAGTGAGCTTCCTGAGCTTCGTGATTTTGTTTTTAAATAATAAGCGAGTGATTTTTCGTTCCTACATGCGCCTGGCATAAGATTCAAGATTTTTTTATTGTTATATTAATTACTAAACCTGAATATGTTTGAAATAATATATTTTTATTTTCTTAAATCTGGATTTTTTTGAACACCTGTCTATTTAGAATAATATCATGAAATGCTTTAATATTTTTATAATAAGCAATGTTAGAATATTATCCTGTATCATTTTATTAATATCTTCTTATATTATAAATAAATTTAAAAATAAAAATAATTCCACGAGTCCATTGTTATAATGTTCACAGCTCACCACTGACTGACCGTACCTGTCTAATTTTATCTCGATATATGAGTCAGTAAATTAACAAAATCATAGAAACGTTTGAAAAATGTTAAAATACATTTGCAAATTGTATTATGATAATGAACCTCTAATATAAGATTATCTTATTGGACTGGAATCTATTTGTTTCAGTTCTGGTATGGAGCAGTTCTCATCCCTCTCTTTATCAGATGGACCAGCCTCTATAGAATACACTCAACCAAGCATAAAAATACACTCATTTTCCACAGAAGTTGGTGAAACACATGTTCAGTTTCAAGTTTTGAAAATGAACAATAGTATTTTCTTGTGGATCGGCTCTAGAACTGATCCTACATTTGATGATTTGTCGGTGGCTATGAACACTAAGTATGACAACCTGCCTGTATCTTCAAGACTTTTTGGTAATACTTCTGATCTGACATCATCAAACCTCTCGATGCGTTTAGTGAAAAGACTCGGCAAACCTGTGTATGTTAGTTTGAATGTTCCTGCAGATAGGCTTTTTCTCAATGCTATTGAATTGAGATTACAGCAAGAAACTAAAGCTCATCCTGAAAAATTTGGCTGCTAAGTGTTAATGATGTATGCATTTCTTTAAATTGTGTTGTAAATTTTACAGTATTTTATTTTTGTATAACTCTGTGTGTTAGTGATGAAAAAAATTAATAGATTGATAAAAATAATTTGTTTTGAACCAATTCATTTTCCCCGATACTGGCCTCTATTTACTTCCAGACATATTATAAGTACTTTACAAGATGCGTATAGTTCCAGTCAAAAATATCCAATTGAGCTACACAAATTTTCAAGGCTAGTTACCAATATAATTACAAAACAATACAATGTTTGTTCCAAAATTGATCAAAAACCTTGACACAGTTAGTTTCCAATTAAACTACACAATTTCACAATGCTAGCTTCAAAATTAAGTATTGCAAACTAGCACAAAGCTTGTTTCTAACTTACCTTCAAAACCCCACATTTTTAGTTACAAAATTAGACACAAACGTCCATAAAACTAGTTTCCAACCAAATTGCAAACCTCCACAAAGCCAGTTCACAACTTAATTACAAACCTCCACTATGCCAGTTTCCAAACTAATTACAAACCTCCACAAAGCCAGTTTGATACCTAATTACAAGCCTCCACAAAGCCAGTCTCCAGCTTAAGTACAAACCTCTACAAAGCCAGTTTCCAGCTTAAGTACAAAATTTCACAAGACTAATGTTTGAATTATTTATACAAACCTAAAAAGCTAGCTCACATATTATTACAAGGTTTACTTTCCTTTTAATTACAAACCAGCACAACCTACATTCTCAATTACCTACAAAATCCTACAAATTTAATAACAGTTGAACCTGGCTAATTCGAAGTTGAAGGGATCACTAAAAAAATTCGAATTTGGTAAGTTTTTATTTGGGCAGGAAAAATAACTTCAAACATCATTCCAGTGAAGTAAAATACAGTAGTGTATACATATAATTTTATTCTTAGATTCTCCATAGCAATATGTAAAGTATGGAATACTGTATTAATAGGTTTTTTAAATCCCTAAATATTTTGTTTTTTGGAGTTGATACTCTTTGAATTGTAGTAAATTTTTCTTCGGCGCCTGGAGAATAGAGGAGTTTACATTATGTTGTCCCTCAACAACCCGTCTCAACCCTTTGTTGTGGTTCATGACATGTGTAGATGTTGGGATCGGCTTCTCTGGAAGTTCCGTCTGTTCCCCTTCTTCATCTGAAGCTGCACGGTCATTTCTATTGTTAATTACATCTGTCATAATTTCTGCATTTGCAAGTTCACCGCAAACTGCTAATCTGTCGTCAAAGTTCACAAAATAATCATAAGGATCACAAAACTTTAGTACCCTTGCAGGCAGAGAGCTTATTATCTGCACAGCAAGAGTCGAATAGCAAACGTATTTCTTACACGAGATTTCAAGAAGTTTTTCTTCGAATTAAATAAAATAAGTTCGAATACACGTGATTTTGTAACATTGTTTAAGTAGAATTTTCAAGGAACCAAGGGAAAAGTTTGAATTATCCAAGATCTACTGTATAAAACTTGACGCAGTTCCCAATTTAACTAGAAAATATTTTTAAGGTTGATTTGCAATTTAATACACAGTTATTTTAGCAATACTGTGGGGAAAGTAGTCTGATCTAATATAATACAAGAGCTGTAAGGTGTCGAACATTTAGAAAACCAAATTAGCATATTAATAGGGTAGTAGCTTAAGTGAGCCTGGACCGGTTAACTTTTTATGTCAAGATTAATAACTAAAATGTGTGTTTGTAAATTTGGAACAAACCTAGATGATAATATAATATTGCGCGTCTGGGTTACATACCTCGTAGCCCAGTAGTGGAAAGATCAGCCAGTACTAATGTACCGTTGCCCAGGGGACGCCCGAATATACTAATTGTACATCCTTTCCGTGGAGGCTCTTTCCATGTCCTGATGAAATGAGGTGATGGCGATAGTGAGTATGAGAGTGTGGAACCAGTAGAAACTTCCAACATAACTTAAGCCTAATTAACCAAAACCTGGTGATCGTTGGGGTAATTCCTCTTTCGGGAAGAATACCCAAGATACCAGCCGGAAATCGAACCCTGGACTCCTAGGCTCATATTCAGGTGCACTGACCACTACACCAAGGGTCCAGACACCCAGATGATAAAAGCAGTGTATACATTATTTTAACCACCACCCGGTATTGAACCAAAACCCCTCTACCTAGGTTATCAATTTTACTCACTTATCAACTGCGACAGGATTCAATGAATTTGCTAATATTGTTAAAATTAGTATAATATTCAAGTTATTGGCTTGTGCATAAATTTCACATTTGGACCCGCTTCGGTGGCCGGGTGGTCTAACGCGCTACTCTCGTGATCGACTAGACTGCTGAAGATGGGGAGGTTGGAGTTCGATCCCAGCCGGATGCACTTCCTTTAAAATTAATCCTTCCTAATCCTTAACACAGTAGTGTAATTAGTACATAGGTATATAACCCGGACGGGTAGTAAGACCCACAGATAACAAAAATTCCATTTATTTGCATCATGGCAGTTGAATCAAATCCTGCACCTTAGCGCGTCATCTCTCTACTAACTCTCATGATAAACAATAATCAAGATTTGAGCTTCGACCTCCCCATCACTGACAATCCAGTCCGTTGCAAAGTACCAAACGAGTACCAAATCGACTAACACAATAAGTTAATTAAGCTTTTAGGAAATGCACCCGAATCAGCGCGGACATCAAATAGGCAAATCACACGGGTAAGACCAACTTCAGCACACTCAACCTCAACCTCTCCGTCAACAGTGTTAAGTGACAATTTTAGGTATTTTTTTTTGGGACACATTCTAAAATGACTTATGGAAGCCGGAAAAGTCATACTAGGATTCTGATCTGCATTGTTGCGAGGCTTTATTTTATTTGTTATCTTACACCTTAGCTCAGTTGTAGCGTGTCTGTCTCATAATAAGGGTACCGGGTTCGATACTTGGCGTAGCTTAAAAATGTATCATTGGTGAAATGTGGGCTTACCCTCTCATATAGGCCCGTATCCAGAATTTTCTTTCGGGGTGCGGGAGGGGGGATATGGAGCCCATTCTTCAAATATTGTCCGATGATGACAGTCGTCTCAAGACTAAACAGCGAGGGTAGGGGGACGGACAAATATGACCTGCACGGAGAAGAAAATATTTCAAAATTTTGCATAAAAATGTATTGAAGTAGACCCACTATCGCGTTCAATAATAATTTATATAATTTTTATGACTTTAAATAAAAAATATACAAATTTTACATACATTTTTTTATATAAAAACTAATACCTTTTCTACTAAAATTAATAAAAAGTACATTAATTATTAGTGAATGCAGGCATGGGTCAACTGTAGTATCTTTTGTACGAAATTTTGACATTTTTATTTCCGTGTGTGGAGGAATATATTATATATTATTAGTCACGATATTTTTATTCCGGTTAAGAAAGTAAAACTGAAATTAATTACTAGTGTATTTTTAACTGGGAATTTATTACTACTATTTTTTATAAATTTTTTTAATATTTCGGAGGTGGGGTTTAGCTGCCCCCCACCCTCCTCTATGGATACGTTCCTGTTTACATAGGGATGAATTAACAGCCGGGTGCTGGGTGCTGTGTTTGTTCTAGATTCAAGTTAGTTTGTTTGTAAGTCGTGTGTTGATATAAAAAGTAAGTTCAGAAAGTACACGTTAATTACATCAAATAAGTGATAAACATTAAAAAAATTTTGTCATTAATTTGTAGTTTCATAAGGCCCAAGGTTTCACTGAGACGGTGAGAGTGCGGTGGGGTGGTGACGTGGTGGCTGTGATGGCGTGTGGCGAGCATATGTAAATTAACGGGAAAGCGCCCACTGGAGAGACGCGGACGTGGTGTGTGGCGAGTGGCGTGTGGCACGGCGTCATGCATCCTCCGCTAGCCTCAGACATGTTTTAATCTGTGTGGCGACCGCATGGCGACTGCTCCACGTCCGCCACTTCAGTAGTCCGTGTTGGCGACTGGAATCATCATGTCCGTCGGCACGTGACCTTTCGTTTGTTTATGGCAAAGACGCCACATCAACTGGCATTGTGTCGTATATTCACCACTAGACTGTCACACTACATGCTTGAGAATTGCCATTTTTGTTTGTAATGTTAAACAATGTCCAAATACAAAATTTAATCAAAATTGTTAAAGCTGATTGGGAGGAAATCAATTTGAAATCGTAAAAGAGGTTTGGGAGGAAATAGATTTTTTTTTTTTCCCCTTTGGTAAATAAACTACCATTTATTTTAACTTTATATAACTAGTTCGAAAAATTACTTGTAGGAACCTCTTGAAAACCACATACACCAAGTTTGGGCCCAATCAGTAAAAATATTTCAGTTCTATGCCGAGATACAGACAGAGAGAAAGACAGGCGGGCGGCATCGTGATAACAATTTTTTTAATTTCAGGGAATTATGAAACGTCGACATTTATCAAAACCTCGAGTTCGATTTTTTGACGATCACAATAATTCTTTCTCCTAAGGGTCGCGAGAAAGATAAAAACGATTACTCATTTATTTACAGTCGAAAACGTGCGCAGGGTTTGGCTGATTTGAGTGCCAGTTTCAAGACGAAGGAGGATTAAAAAAAAAAACAATTA